>MDKJ01125085.1:0-62256 GCA_005239525.1 Nicotiana knightiana | reverse complement strand
TAATTGAATTTCGTACACACAAGGGTGACACGTGGTATAACTGGCACATTTAGTCCCTTAAGCATAACTCTGCTCATAGTGCTTGCTTTATGGAAGCGTCTTCGTGAATGACCTTTAAAGGTTATTATTCTATTGTTCATTCTATTATTGTCGAAATACTATCTTTGAAACGATGTCGACTATTACCAATTCCTTTGATCCCTAATTCATGTTCGATTTTTTTTCTTGTTTACTATTCCATACTAATTTCTATTACTTGGGGGTCTAACTTTTCCTTATGGTAATCACGTGTGAGTCACCAACTCATTTCTCGAAATGTAGGTATGGCTTTATGGCTTACACTTTTATATTGTCTCAAGGCCTGTCTCCTCTCTTTTTTTTTCCTTCACTTGACTATAGACTTTATCATTATACCATATTCTGATTTACCGCTATCACTCATCACCTCTTACTACTAATGTTTCATTTACTCTCTTCTTATTCTCATGCTAATATCTCTGTCTATCGCCCAATTATAAAGACTTCAACATGATGTTCTTTCACATTTAGCTCCCCCTGCTTCATATCACTGGCTCTTCGGGACGCCTACCATTCCTCTTTTTTTTTTCTTTTTTTTTCTTTACTAGTGGCTGGAGTCATACTAAGGCAAATATTTATCCCTTCTAGGATCCTAGTGCCTATCTTTTGAAATTTCTGAATATTCTAGTATCCATATCTGAATGTTCTATTCTAGAGTGACCATATGTCTATCTCCAAATGAGAACTATTACCATGTTCTGCACTACCCTTCAAAAATGTTAAAAAATGATAACAATCTATCAACAATTTTCAGTTACTCTAATCCCAACTGGATCCTGATATCCTATCCTTCGCTTAAATTATTTCAGTTAGCTTCCATAGGGCATAATTGAGATTGGTATGGACAATTGTAGATATCTCTATTACCGTTGAAAGTAACTAAAAATGCTTATATTTCTCTGCTAGAATTACAAATACTGATAATCTTTATCAACTAGGTACCCCGTACCATTCTTTATCTTGCTTCTTTTACTTACTAAAACTCGTATCTACCTTCTGATTCTCTTATTTCTGTTTACCATATAGGTAGATAGATATTCTTTCCTTATAGATCCTTATTAAGAAACTAACACATCTTAGTACAAACATGATCTGCTGAAGCCCTCACATTTACTCATCATAAGCATGATGCGAAATTGAGTTCCTCTGCCTCAACTCTTCCACAGCCACATTGCAATCTCTTACCATCCATCTTTCTAGATGTATGCATCATCGTATTATAAATACGATAGAATTGAGGAAATTGAGTTCTTACGATTGAGCTCCACCATAAGATCTAGAGTAAGAAGAAAGAGTAACAGTCCTAAATGCCCTGTAGCCTCTTGCTTATAAGTGTGGTGCACAACACACCCATAAACAAGACTCTACTAGACACGGCTCATAGACAACCCCTAGGACAAACCTGCTCTGATACCAAGTTTATCACGACCCAAACTGAAGGATCATGACTAGCACCCGAGCCATACTTGCCGAGCACCAACGTATATTTTATCTAACCTTCTTATTATCTTTAAGGGATAACGAGATCAATATAAATGGTATATATGGATCATGAACATACATCACATGGGATGACAACATTGCTAAGAAACTACATAAAAGGTACGAGCTACAACGCTGCCATGAACGACTATACAACAAAAATTAGCCAACAAGGCATACCAAACTATACATGAGTCGACACCTGTCTATGAGCCTCTAAAGGAGCAGAAGTAATGAAACATAGCCGGAACATGGCCCCGACATACCCATAATATCTATAATAAAAATGCATACCAAGATCACGGCAAGTCCGGAGATGGGATCTCGCCTATAACAACTGAACAGGAAAGCCTATTGTGGTGGAGAGCTTTCCTACCTGTCTATCAGGACATGCAGCACGACATGCAGCGTCCACAAATAAAAGGACGTCAGTAGGAATAAAGTATTGAGTACGTAAGGCAGGAAAGCATAAATAAGAACGGTAATGTAAAGGGATATGTAGGAGATACAACCTATAGTGACACGCAGCCCAACAACAACACAAAACAGTCCGATACAGGTCAAATAACTCGAACTCACGACTTTCGATCACCATCCCGTGAATTCTAAATATTAGGAAACATATTTATCAACCTTCCTTGATATTTAAACACTTAAATACAGATATTAGACGTCTATTAACAATGAAGTACCTTCCAAAAATCTAACTACAAAGAAAAAGGGGAGGTGGTATAATGACACTTACGTCGTAGGGATCGTTTCGATGTTATTGCTTCTCGATTTCTTGCCCGGAATGATAATATTCTTTGAAACCCTAGAATATAGCTTAAGGTTATGTTTATGGGTGTTTTCTGGTCGTTTTATGCTGAATAATTAAGAGAAAGCCGACCTAAGGTTTATATATATCAAGTTTTGAAAAGTCAAAGCGGTGCTAGCTTGGCACCCTAAGATTGGTCCATCTTCCCACGCTTATATCTTTTTATTCTGATGTCGTATGAATGAACGGTTAAGAGCGTTGGAAACTACATTCCAAGACCTTAAATTTTGTATATTATATGTCTCAATAAGACCTCATATAGTGCATGAAATATATTACTCAAAAATCTCTAGTGATCCACCTACTTGTCACTTATGATGTCTGCGCAGTCTCGCGAAACTGCAAATATCTCTCTACTCCTACGTCGTATTGATGAACGGTTTAATGAATTAGAAACTAGACTCATGTATCTTAAATTTGGTTGGTAGATAATCCATTAATTCCAAGTATATTTGGAGAAAATCTCAGTTACATTTGACCTAATTTTAAGCACATTATGAGTGTAACTTGTGAAGACCTTTGCCGACTTTTGTTCCACAACTTGCTTGACTTTAAAATGTAGAACACAAATAACATACGATAAAAATTAACTCATAGTATAACCTCCTTATCATGTAATGAACCATAGTCTCACCCTAAAGTACATGTTATAACATTCCAAACTCGTCGACTTTCGACGAAACTTATTTTCTTCAATTGGTTTAGCTTCTAAGCTTTCCAACCCTCTTGGTACTCGTTATTCATGATCTTAAATATTTGTAACCTCCAATGTAACATGATTAACTTACTTTATATTCCATCAAATATAATCTTATTTCTGAGCTTACATCAATTGACTTACGATATACTCTCACGTACGAAAACATGGGGTGTAATACCGACGTCACCCCAATCCACATAAGTCCGACATTATAACATAAATGAACATTGTCACCTCGTCCTTAGCCCATAAACCTTGGTAACCAATTTCCAACATCTAGAATTCCTTACAAATCTCGATTCTCGCATCTACACACTGTAAAAGTTTGAACAAGTTTTATCAAGCATAACCATAACACAAGATGTAATCACATGATATACCACATAACTCGCATACTTGTAGGAATAATTTTCGATCATAGTAGCTGCTGAAAAACAGAACCGGTACTGTTAATGAACCTCATACCAAATATAACTTTTCATTCAAACCTTTGTACACTGCCAATGATGGATGAAAAATGCAAAAATTCATAACCACTCATCATAAAACAAGTCACAGAGCTCTCCTTTGTTCGACAAGAACCATAGACAATTTCTAAGAAGACTTCCGATACTATTCTTCCAAACATATTGTAAATAAATCTGATAGAATCCATTATAGGTCCAATGACCTTATCTTGCCAGACACAACTATTCTATTGACATGCCACACCAATACAACCTAAATCAACAACCAACAATTCAAATGTACTCAAACATGGAAAATGATGCAAGTGAGAGAATCGCCCCACAAGCTCAACAAGTACCGCCACAAGCGCATTGTTATAAACTCATCATACATAGTGAACCAAAACACTCGAATCTAACAAAAAGGATCATATCCCAACATAACTCTGTTGCATGTGTGACCCTATCCAAACACCGGTACATACAAAATACCTTAAGCCGCAATGCTCCAAATCAACAACCATACACAATTGACATCAAGTACACGAAGTGCATAACCATAACCATGGAGAAGCGAATAACACTATATACCACATCCAAGAAAGACCATGACCAAGGTGCAATCAACTATTTAACACCCTAATAACCATCTCGCTCTAATTCTGGCATAAGACCCAAACTGAACTGCATCATGTGCACATATAACCAACAAATCATAACCCCTCGTAGCATAGAATAGTAACACATAGAACATATCAAAACACAAACAAGCTCAACACTAACAGTTCTAAGTTAACAAATTCAACCTGATATAGAGTACACATCCTCATTGGGCCTACCAATGGGGCCGCAAATCAATTGTGGTCATCCCTAAACAGATAAATATCCCTCTAAAAGTCCACAATGACCTAACCATAACTTATACGACCATCTGGCTAACGTCGACCACATTTTACAGTCCATAAACCATGAAACAATCTGTTTCTGAGAACTCTCAGTCTCCAAATCCATAGAACACACAAATCACCATACTGATCCCAACTTCACCACTCGAATGTCTGACACATCTCTCATAGACGACCGTCCCATAAGGAATACTTCTATCATTCTTCCGTTCCACATAGCAAAAATCTGAATATCACCAGTTGATCAACCTACGAGTTCTGACATACCAATGAAGCATCCGTGATTCAAAACTCAGTGCGCCTTCTGAAATGTGCACCCTTCTCAAGCAATACCAAGTAGTAGTAGAATTTATCTAATCATCTGGAACCGTCAATGCTATACAAAATTCAGGACCTTCCCTCCAAATTCGAACCGCCACATTGTACATGCAAATCACATACCACAGGACGTAACACATCTATCATGCCGTCATGTGAAAAGTATGAGAATCTCATTATCAAATATGAGTCACAAGCATCATACACACTCAATTAGCTAGAAACCTTCTGCTTGATCTTGTCTAGAAGAAAGTCACAACATGCAACATACCCCTCATACCTGTAGATAATATCCATATCAAATTGTGTTAGAGATCATCGAGAACTATAGGAGTTCCATTTGCACATAACCAAGCCATAACATGATATACATCTCACTCAACCAAGTCACGCAGGTTGCCACACCCATGATTATTTCCACAAATATATGTAGAGACTCACCACATCACAAGGACCCAATGAACCGATCAAATCCATTACTATGCTAAACCAACCTACTACCAAGTTGTCCTACTTCTCCGATTTCCTTTCGAATTACCCTCAAGTTAACACTTCTCATTGCCATAACACAACGATCCTAACCTAAAGCTCACCACACAAGATACTAGCTTGAAACCGGGTCACCTTAAAGCCCATAACTCGTCGTATTCCCTCTTAAGCACCCCAAAATACCACAATCGGGATACTCACTCCGAGGAGACCTTCTCTGAATTTAAAGGTGTTCATTTTACCTTTAAGATACTGAAATATATAATCCATAGTGATATAGAAAAACCGCAAGTCCTAGCACCATCCAATGCAACTCATATCTCAGCCATATACAAATTCATAGAACTTCCCCAAATGCCAAATATGAGTCTTGAACTCATTAGAACCTTCTCGAGAGTCATACATCATGTTCTAATCTCCAATGCACAACTCAAACAAGTCGAACGATTTGTTCTACATTAGCACACCAATACCCAAAGAAGCAACCCACACCTCTAAGTAACCAAGCGAATCTTTTTTTTCTTAGTACATTACATCCATCACGAACAACAAGCCTAAACCATTCGAAGACTTCCATATATCCATAAAGTGTTCATATCATGCATCCTAAATTTTTCTTACCTAAGTCATCCTCGATCTCAACCTCGGCAAGTCATAACTGATTCAGAACATGCCTCAGACTAAAACGATTACATCACATAATCATACAATCAAATCGTTGATGGTAGACTCCCTCACTTGGCTCAAATCCATATAACAATACATCTGATAACTCACAATGCCCATACAGAATTACTTTCATCATCTCGCACTTAAATTCAATTAAATCCTTCATAAGCTCATGCACACAAACCATATAATACCTCAAATCATCTGTAATATCGCATTCATCCTCGTGAGGATCAAGTCATCTTTCTCAACTGGTCCAAACTCAAATTGCGACACAAATAACCCACTAGTAAAAAGAAACTCTCTACGTATCATCATAAGGATCACATATTCATAGATTACCCCGCAGTTGATAACCCACCTACTTAGCTTCAAACTGACACCTCTCTATGCGCTTTCATGGACACAACTGCTGCATAATCACTTAACCTTCCTGATTTTAAACTCTTCAACAAGATATAGGAATCCACTTTGTTCCACAAATGAAGAAAAATGAAAGAATCTCTCAAACCCATCATAACTCAAGACTCACTAACACATCTACAGAAATCGATCATCCAATAGTCCTTTTCCTACTCAAGCAAACTCTTCTCGTCACATTCAAACAATGTGAACATATTCCGCAGTAACATCATACTCATCATATAGCCATCCAACAACTCACTGACCCATAAATTCCACTCATAGGGAAACTACCGGATATATCAGTTGAAAAGCACATGCTCACACAACTAAAACTATCGTGCCCAAGTTGCGGTCAAAATTTACCCTCAACTCCTCCAGAATGGCTCATCACCAAAACACAAAAAAAACATCTCGCACCTCATCCATGGAATTGCAAGCCGTCAATTTGCAGTTGGTACCGAGCTCTCACATACGCATACGAGTGAGTGGAAGGAATGAGCTCTCACATACGCAAGCCGTCTAGTTGAATCAATATCGCACAATAAAGACTGAAAGATGGGAATTTTATTCTAGATGCCCTGTAGCCTCTCGAAGATAGGTATGGACGTCATCATTCTGATCCGCAAGACTCTACTAGACATTTGCTCATGACTCATAGAACAGAGCTTTAATACCAACTTGTTACGACCCAAAATCCAACTAGTCATCATGGAACCTAACTCAACCCGCTAGGTAAGCCAACTAACAACAACTTAATCTAAATGATATTTACTAAGAAAATAAATGATAAAATAGGTGAATTTTTATACAACAACCCAGGGACTGGTAGTACAAATCATGAGCTTCTTAGACTAAGAGTTAACAAATCTGGTATGAAATCAATACATTATCTGTTCGAAATGTACATAAACAAATTTATAAATCTAAAGCTACCAAGAACAAGAGACAGTTATAACCATAACACAAGTATATCTTCAATGCCAGCTCCCGCCACATGCAGCATTATAAGCTCTAAAATCTGCATGCAAGGTGCAGAAGTATAGTATGATTACAACCGACCCCATGTACTCAATAAGTAATAGACCTAATCTCAGGTTGAAAGCAGTGATGAGCTCGGGAGAAGGTTAAATTTCAACACCAAAGATGAAGAACAACTCGTAACGATATAACAAAAATAGTGCAAGTAATAACTCAAAGTTATTATGTTCAACTCGTTCACAGTTATGGAAAGCATGCATGCTTTTTTGGTATAATAGTGAAACCCAAATCTTTCACTGAAATCACCACAATATGAGATATATTAGAAAACTGTAATTTCTCCAAAAATCTTTCAACATCTTCTATGATATTTCATTCTCAGATAGAATGAGCAAAGTACATCTCTATGCCTACATGTTAATGTGCATGTGAAGTCATGAATGTCAAAATACTGTATAGCATGAGGAAATGCATATTTATGCCTACATTCCAAATATGCATGTACAATGTAATGCATCACAGTGATTAACTCATGTATTCACACTCTCATAGTACTCAACCTCCATATCTCACACTCAATCATTCGGTACACTCAATCTATCGACACTCGGTACCTGTGCTCACTGCTAGTATGTAAGATTCTGGAGGAGCGGATCCTATCCAAGCACTAATATAAGCCAACATGGCATGTTGCGGCATGCAGATCAATCCCGTAATGAGTCAATAAATCCTATTGTGGTGTTCACCATTATCCCATAAACAACTAAAACATCCTGATCCCATAAATGTCACCCGCATATCGGCCCTCACGCCCTAACTCGGTCATCAATCTCTCTAGTGAGTATATAATTGCATGATGTAACAACAAATGATAACATGATGTAACAATAAATGATAACAGAGACTAAGATATGATATGTAAATTAATGAATGTGAGTGAGTATATAATTGCAATTTAAGAAAATAACTCCACAGCAAGGATGACCTCAAATGTAACAACCCAACCGGTCGTTTTGAGCTCTAGTGCGTCGTTCAGCGGTTCGAAGTCGTGAGCAGTTCCATTTCAGGTATTATGACTTGTAGGTGTGGTCGGAATTGAATTTCGGGAAGTTTGGAGTTGGTTTCGAAAGAAAATTCTCATTTTAGAAGCCTTAAGTTGGAAGAATCAACTAAGATTGGAATTTTGAGTGAACGACCTTCGAATCAGGATTTGAAGGTTCCAGCAGGTTCGTATGATGATTTCGGACTTTGGCGTATGTCCGAATCGGGGTTTGGATAACCCGAGAGCGTTTCGGTGCATATTGTGGAAGTTAGAATTTTAGAAGGATTTTATGAATTTGGGCTTGAGTTGCATTTCAGAGTTATTGATGTCCGTATGGGATTTCAATTCTGGGAATAGCTTCATGTGGTGATTCTGGCGTTGGGAGCGCGATCGAAAGTGAATTTGGATGTCCGTAGGTCATTTTGAAGTCATTTGGCTAAAGATAGAAATTTGAAGGTTGCTGAGAAAAACCGACCGGAAGTGGAAGTTTTGATATCGAGGTCGAAATACGATTTTAGAAGTTGGAGCAGGTCCGTAATTTTGAATATGACTTGTGCACAAAATGCGAGGTCAATTCGGACGTGATTTGATAGGTTTCGGCATCGGATGTAGAAGTTGGAAATTTTTAAGTCCATAAAGTTGGGATTTCGGTGCGATTCGTGGTTTTGATGTTGTTTGATGTGAATTGAGGCCTCGAGCAAGTCCACATTATATTTTGGAACATGTTGGTATAATTGGACGGGGTCCCAGGGGCCTCGGGTGGATTTTACGTGTTTAACGGATAAAGTTGAGAGTTTGAAGAAGGTTGGAATTGCTATCATCTGGTGTGATCCGCACCTGCGAGGATTTAGCCGCAGGTGCGACGCCGCAGGTTCGGCTTTGGCGCCGCAGGTGCGAGAGTGGGCAGGCTTGGCTGGGATCGCAGGTGCGATGAAATTTCCGCACCTGCGAAGCCGCAGTTATGGACAGTGGGGCGCAGGTGAGATTTTGGGCTGGAGTTGAGGAAGCCGCAGGTACGGGAGATTGGTCGCACCTACGGGAGCGCAAGTACGGAGGTAGGACCGCAGGTACGAAATTCGGCCTGGGCAGAATGTTTTAAAACAAGGATTCCTAGGCTTAGACGATTTTTGGAGGCTTCAAAGGGAGGATTCCTTCATGAATTGTCAAGGTAAGTAATTTATTCACGTTTTTTAATTAAATACAAGATTATATGCATGGATTAGGCATGGAAATTGGTAGGAATTTGGGAAATTATTGAAGAAACCTAGAATTGAGCATGAATATTTGAGTAAATTTCATATTTGAGATAGTAAGGTTATGAGTAGAATATATCTTCGAGAAATTTCGGATTTTCGGGCACGTGGGCCCGAGGGTATTTTGGTCATTTCACTAAGCAGGGTTGGGAAATTATATAATTTGGAATTTGTTGCAATATTAGAGTGTATTTTCATTGGGTTGTCGTTGTTTGAATAGTTTTGGGGCGTTGTGCGTCCTTTTGGAGCCATCGGAAGGGCTTGGAGGCCGATTATGGAATCTCGGAGCGAGGTAAGTCTCCTTTCTAACTTTGTGAGGGGGAATTGTCCCCCTAGGTGAATTTATTAAGTATACGCCATTACTTTCGGGGGCTACGTATGCACGAGGTGACGGAAGTCCGTGCGTAGCTACTATTATTCCATGTCCGGGTAGCCTAGGATCCACTAGCATGCCTTACCTGTTGGACATGTGATCTTGTATGTGATATTACACTACTAATATAATCGAAATTGTAATTTAATGACTAAGGAAGATTAAAGTTTATTTTCTAAATCATCTAAAAAGAGAATTTATTTCCTCCGCGGGCAATTGTATTTCCGAATAAGGTTGTGTTATTAAAGGTTCTATGAAACTCGGCAAGTGAATTTCGAAAAAGGGGTTTAAATACTATTTTTGGTTTTTAAAAGAGAAATATGTCATGTATTTAGTTACTTGTTTTCGTGACGTATTCGGGGTGGACTGTTGATTGTGCATGACTGCATTTGACCGCTTCGCAATTTACATTCCACGAGCGGAGTGTTATTTCCCCCACTCTTATGGGAGCGGGTCATACGCCACGGTGAGATTGAAAGAAATATTATGGTTCGGGTCGTTCGACCCTCGGCAGTGCACAAACTGATTATTATGACGGCTCAGGCCGGTTCTCCTTGTCCCGTATTGTGACGACCCAAGGGGTCATCACCTATTTTATTACATATTCCGTACTTTCGAGGCCTTCAAAACCTCATTTGTAGTTGCCTCAATTTGCGTGTGCAGTCCAGGCGCGTAGCCGGACAACTTAAATATGAAATTCTGTGAAAAATGCTAAGACTTGATATTAAAATGAATAAATTTGACTACGGTCAACATTTTGGGTAAACGGACCCGGACCCGTGATTTGACGGTCCCGGAGGGTCCGTAGGAAAATATAGAACTTGGGCGTATGCCCGGAATCGAATTCCGAGGTCCCAAGCCCGAGAAATAAATTTTTGAGTGAAATTATTTTCTGAAAATATTCAAGGAAATTGAAAATGAAAGCTGATTAGAAAGTGATGGTATCGGGCCCATATTTTGGTTCCAGTGCCCAGTACAAGTCTTATATATGGTTTAAGCTCTTTCTGTAAAGTTTGGTTGAAAACGGGTTTCGTTTAACGTGTTTCAGACTTAAAATGGAAAATTTGATGTTTTTATGAAATTTGAAAGAATTCATGGATTTTGAGGTTTAATTCGATGTATATGATGTTATATTGGCGATTTAAATTCTTGAATAAGTTCGTAGGATGATTTGGGAGTCGTGTGTGTTTTTGGTTTTGAGACCCGAGGGCTCGGGTGAGTTTCGGGTGGTTAATGGGGTGTAAAAACATGGAAAATCTGGTTTTTTTGAGATGTTGCGGGTGTTTTACAATTTTCTCTATGCGATCGCGTAGGTTTCTTTGCGATCGCATAGAGTTAGGTGTAGGAGGAGGCCAGTTCCTCTATGCGATCGCATAGCACAGTTCGCGATCGCATAGAGGCATAGGGGATCTGGGTGGGGGCTGGCTAGGTAATCTTCGCGATCGCATTCTTTTAGCCGCGATCGCAGAGTGTAGGAACAAGAATCTCCACGATCGCATACCCATTCCCGCGATCGCGATGCATAATTTTGCCTAGTGGTATATATATATTTCCAGAACCAGTAGCTACGAGATTCACTTAGAAAATAACGAACTTCTTCTTCTCCAAACCCCTTAGGCATCCATTGAAGCCATCCTTCACCAAAACTTCTTGGGTTAGTAAAATTTAACTCATTTCCTTCATTTTTCATCTATAATTAATGAATTCCTAAGCCTAAAACATGCAAACTAGAGTAGAAAATCAGGAATTTGGGTAGAGTTAGGCCCTTTTGAATTTTCTTGATTAAGACCTCGTTTTGGGGTCGAATTTGAAAACAAATTATATATTCGGGCTCGTGGGTGAATGGGTGGCATGGTTTTGGTCCGAGCCTTGTGTTTGGACCTAGGGGGCGCGGTGTCGAATTTCGATAATTTTGGAGGAATCCTAGGAAATGGATAATTAGGCCATGTAATTGAATCATTGAATCCTTATTGATATACTTGAGCTAATTATGTCTAGATAATATCATTCCGGAGTTGAATTCTAAAGGAAAGGCGGTGTTAGAGGGATGATTGTTATACTTTGGACCTGAGGTAATTGTTTGGCCTAACCTTAGCTTGAGGGAATAGGAGTTGAGTATTATTTTCTATTTGCTAATTGTCAAATACGATGTATAGGCATGGTGACGAGTATCTATACATTGGTGTCTAGCATGACTGTGAGTCCCTATATTGTGAATATTCCGGTTTTGTTGTAATTCCTATGCTTAATTGATGGTCCGTATATGATGTAAATGAGCATGCGAAGGAAATTGAAATCTTTAAACATCTTTGGAGCATTGGCTCAAGTTGTGAAACGAATAATGAAGATATATGAGGTAATTACATCTTTGGAGCATTGGCTCAAATTGTGAAAATGCATAATGAAGATATATGAGATAATTACATTCTTTGGAGCATTGGCTCAAATTGTGAAAACGCATAATGAAGATATATGAGATAATTACATTCTCTGGAGCATTAGCTCAAATTTTGAAAACGCATAATGAATATATATGAGATAATTACATCCTTTGGAGCATTGGCTCAAGTAATAAAATAAATCATGGAAGTGAAAGTGAAAGAAAGAGAAAGAGTTGTTGAAATATACCCTTGTCGGGTCATCATTGTATAGTTCCCTTGCCGGGATTTGATTGTTTAATTGATGATCCCTTGCCGCGATTTGATTGTTTAATTGATGTTCCATTGCCGGGATTTGATTGTTTAATTGATGTTCCCTTTCCGGATTTGATGGTTTAATTGATGTTCCCTTGCCGGGATTTCTATTTTTACTCTGCTTATTTCCTTGCCCTTGTTTGTGATTGTTGTTTGGGTAATGAAGAGTGTTAAAGAATGAAGGGTGATGTCGTGCCATGTTTATATTGTTATTATGCACGAGGGGACATACCGTGCCATGTTTATATTGTTATTATGCACAAGGGGATATTCAGTGCCATGTTTATATTGTTATTATGCACGAGGGGACATTCGGTGCCATGTTTATATTATTATTATCCACGAGGGGAAATTCCGTGCCATGTTTATATTGTTATTATGCACGAGGGGACATTCCGTGCCATGTTTTACATTGATTATGCACGAGGGGACATTCTGTGCCATGTTATATTGATTATGCACGATGGGACATACCGTGCCGTGTTTTACATTGTTATTATGCACGATGGGACATGCCGTGCCGCATCTTTTACTGTTTAATCTGTGTTGTCATTTCCTGCGATTATTTTAAGATATTTCATACTGTTGTTTTCGTTTATGTCATTTCAGTATTTGCCATCTCTTACCCCCCAGCATGTTTTCCCCGTAATTGTATTCTTGTTTAGTTTCTGCTATATTATTGAACTGCACAGGTACACTTTGTTGTCGTGTCTTAGCCTCATCACTACTTCGCCGAGGTTAGGCTCGGCACTTACTCAGTACATGGGGTCAGTTGTACTGATGCTACACCTGCACTTCTTTATGTTCTGCAGATTACACAGTCGGACCCGGAGGACATCATTAGTGGGAGTGTCTTCCAACTATCATAGAGGCTTCAAGGTATACCCGCTGGCGTTCGTGGGACTTGGCGTCTCTTCCATCCCTTAGTCTTCGATTCTGTCTTATTTTTCCTCCAGTTTCAGAGGCAGACATGTATTTCCTTTCAGTTTTGTATTTAACACTCTTATAGACAGTTCGTGAGTTTGTGACTCCAGGTTTTGGGAAAATTTACGCGTTGTTGTATCTTGATGTCCTTATTTAGCTTGAGACCGTATTTATTCCTCTGATTAATTGCAAATTATTTTAGCTTATTCTGTGAAATTGAGATTATAATGCTAGTTTAGTTATACACGTTGGCTTGTCTAGCGATTTCAACGTTAGACGCCATCACGGCCCGACGGTGGGATTTCGGGGCGTGACAAGTTGGTATCAGAGCAGCTAGCTCCACAGTTGCAGACTCCGGCACCTCAGCCAGCCGGAGTAGCTTAGCCGGGTATTGCAGCGCTGGTAGCAGAGGGAGGAGCTATGTCAGCAGATGCTTTGTGGAGACTGGACAGGTTCACTAACTTATTTACTGCTACTTATACTGGTTCACCATCAGAGGACCCCCAGGATTATTTGGATAGTTGCTATGAGGTTCTTCGGAATATGGGTATAGTGGAGTCGAACGGGGTTGACTTCGCTACTTTTCGGTTATCTGGCGCAGCCAAGAGTTAGTGGAGAGACTAATTCTTAGCCAGACCAACTGGATCTACACCTTTGACTTGGACTCAGTTCTCAGAGGTATTTCTGGGGAAGTTCCTTCCCATTACTCAGAGAGAGGACCTTCGGAGGCAGTTTGAGCGTCTCCAGCAGGGATCCATGTCCGTCACTCAGTACGAGACCAGGTTCATCACTCTAGCCCGACATGCTCTTATGATACTTCCTGCTGATCAGGAGAGGGTTCGGAGGTTTATCGAGGGATTGGCCCGGCCTATCAAGCTTTAGATGGTCAAAGAGTCAAGTACAGATATATCGTTCCAGGATGCGGACAATGTAGCCATGAAGATTGAGATGGTTTTGTCATAGGGTGGTGGTCGGGGGGCTGACAAGAGGCCCCGTCAGTTCGTTCGTTTCAGTGGAGCCTCATCTGGAGGCAGGGATTCTTCAGGCAGAGGTCATCCTCCCAAACCTTTTTAGTCAGCTCTCCAGGTTTCCCATGGTACTTTAGGTGGTAGTGGTTATCATATGCACCATTTCGATCAACAACGTCACAGGGCGCCACCAGCACCCATCGGTGCACCGCCCCTTCAAAATTTCCAGGGTGGTTATCAGGGTCAACAGGGTCAGTTCCAGAGTCAACAGTCACATCAGCAAAGGCCTTGTTATACTTGCGGTGGTTTGGAGCACATTTCCAAGTTTTGCCCCCGAGGTTCTGGTGGGTCTCAGCATCAGGGTTCTCGTGCCATAGTACAAGCACCAGGTGTTCCACATCATGCCCAACCAGCTAGAGGTGGGGGAAGAGGTGATAGAGGTGGAGGTAGAGGCCATAGAGGTGGAGCTCAGGCTGCTAGGGGTGGAGGCCAGCCAGCAGCCGACCACCCCAGATATGCGGTTCAGGGTGGTAGGGCCCAGCCCCGATGTTATGCTCTTCCAACCAGGCCAGAGGCTGAGTTTTCAGATTCAGTCATTACAGGTACTATTCGGGTTTGTGACAGAGATGCTTCAGTGCTATTTGATCTGTGGTCTGCGTATTCGTATGTGTCCTCTTATTTTGCACCATACCTGGTCTGATCCACTGAGTATTCCTGTTTATGTATCTACACCAGTGGGTGATTCTATCGTGGTCGATCGAGTCCATCGTTTTTGTGTTGTGGTGATTGGGGGTCTTGAGACCGTGTTGATTTGTTGCTTTTAGGTATCGTCAACTTTGATGTTATATTGGGGATGGACTGGTTATATCCGTATCATGCTATCTTGGATTTTCATGCCAAGACGGTGACCTTAGCTTGTCAGATTTGCCCTGTTTGGAGTGGAAAGGAACTCCTGGTCATTCTACCCGCAGTGTTATTTCATACGTGGAGGCTCCGCGTATGGTCGAGAAGGGGTGCTTGGCCTATTTGGCTTATGTGCGCGATTCCAGTGTTGAGGTTCCCTCTATTGATTCGGTACCCCTGGTTCGTGAGTTTCCTGAGGTCTTCCCTTCAGACTGACGGGGATGCCACCCGATAGGGACATTGATTTCTGCATTGATCTGGCTCCGGGCACCCAGCCCATTTCTATTCTGCCGTATCGCATGGCCCCGCCAGAGTTGAAAGAATTGAAGGAATAATTGCAGGATTTTCTTGGGAAGGGTTTCATTAAGCCCAGCGTTTCTCCTTGAGGTGCTCCAGTATTGTTTGTGAAGAAAAAGGATGGTTCGTTGAGGATGTGCATTGATTACCGGCAATTGAACAAGGTTACAATCAAGAATAAGTATCCACTACCGAGGATTGATGATTTGTTCGATCTACTTCAGGTTGCTAAGCTATTTTCAAAGATAGACTTGAGATCTGGCTACCATCAATTGAGGATTAGGCATCCGATGTCCCTAAGATAGCTTTCCGCACTCGGTACGGGCATTACGAGTTTCTAGTCATGTCGTTTGGGTTGACAAATTCCCTAGCAGCTTTTATGGATTTGATGAACCGAGTGTTCAGGCCTTATTTGGACTCATTCGTGATAGTCCTCATTGATGATATATTGATATACTCCCGCAGTCAGGAGTAGCACGAGCAGCATCTCATAGTGGTTCTTCAGACTCTGAAGGATAGCCAGCTATATGCAAAGTTTTTGAAGTGTGAGTTCTGGTTGAGTTCAGTTGCATTCCTGGGTCATGTCATGTCAGAAGAGGGTATTCAGATTGACTCGAAGAAGATTGAGGCAGTCAAGGACTGACCTAGACCAACATCAGCTACAGAGATTCGGAGTTTCTTGGGATTGGCAGGCTATTCTCGTCGGTTCGTGGAGGGGTTCTCATATATTGCAGCCCTGATGACCAGGTTGAACCAGAAGGGTGCCCAGTTCAGATGGTCGGACGAGTGTAAGGCGAGCTTTCAGAGGCTCAAGACAGCTCTGACTACGACACCGGTATTGGTTTTGCCCACAGGTTTAGGTCCTTATACAGTCTATTGCGATGCTTCCCGTATTGGGCTTGGTGCAGTGTTGATACAGGATGGCAAGGTCATTGCTTATGCTTCGAGGCAGTTGAAGATTCATGAGAAGAACTATCCAGTGCATGCTTTGGAGTTGGCAGCCATTGTCCATGCATTGAAAATTTGGAGGCACTATCTGTATGGCGTGGCGTGTGAGGTGTTCACGGATCATAAGAGTCTTCAGTACTTGTTCAAGCAAAAGGAGTTGAATTTGAGGTAGAGAAAGTGGTTGGAGTTGTTGAAAGATTATGATATTACCATCTTAGATCACCCGGGAAAGGCCAATGTGGTGGCCAATGCTTTGAGTAGGAAGTCAGCTAGTATGGGCAGTCTTGCTTTTATTCTGGTCAATCAGAGGCCGCTTGCTTTGGATGTTCAGGCTTTGGCCAATCGATTTGTGAGGTTGGATATTTCTTAGCCTAGTCGAGTGTTGGATTGTACGGTCGCTCGTTCTTCATTATTAGAGCGTATCCGTGATCGGCAGTTTGATGATCTCCATTTGTGTGTCCTTAGAGACACGGTGCAACGCGGAGGTGCCAAGCAAGTGACCTTAGATGGTGATGGTCTTTTGAGATTTCAGGGACGAGTTTGTGTGCCCAATGTTGATGGGATCCGAGAGTTGATTTTAGAAGAGGCCCATAGTTCCCGGTACTCTATTCATCCGGGCTCCGGGAAGATGTATCAGGATTTGCGGCAGCATTATTGGTGGCATAGAATGAAGAAGGATATTTTGGCATATATGGCACGGTGTTTGAATTGTCAAAAGGTTAAGTATGAGCATCAGAGGCCTGGTGGTTTATTTCAGAGGATTGAGCTTCCCGAGTGGAAGTGGGAGAGGATCACTATGGACTTCGTTACTGGACTTTCGTTGACCCTGAAGAAGTTCGATGCAGTTTGGGTCATTGTTGATAGGTTGACCAAGTCAGCGCATTTCATTCCTGTGGCAGTTTCCTATTCATCCGAGAGGTTAGCTGAAATCTATATCCGGGAGATTGTTCCCCTTCATGGTGTGCCGGTATCTATCATTTTGGACCGGGGCGTGTAGTTTATATCGCGTTTCTGGAGAGCAGTTCAGCGAGAGTTAGGCACCCAGGTGGAGTTGAGCACAGCATTTCATCCTCAGATGGATGGGCAGTCCGAGAGGACTATTCAGATATTGGAGGATATGCTCTGAGCTTGGGTTATTGACTTTAGAGGATCATGGGATTAGTTCCTGCCTTTAGCAGAGTTTGCCTACAACAACAGCTACCAGTCGAGCATCCAGATGGCTCCTTATGAGGCTTTATATGGTAGGCGGTGTCGATCGCCGGTTAAATGGTTTGAGCCGGGAGAGGCTCGGTTGTTGGGTACAGATTTGGTTCAGGAGGCCTTGGACAAGGTCAGGATCATTCAAGATAGGCTTTGTACAGCTCAGTCCGGCAAAAGAGTTATGCACATCGTAAGGTTCGAGGTGTGGCTTTCATTGTTGGTGAACGAGAATTGCTCTGAGTGTCGCCTATAAAGGGGTGATGAGATTTGGGAAGAAGGGAAAGCTTAGCCCTAGATTCATTAGCTTGTTTGAGATTCTTGACCGAGTGGGAGAGGTGGCTTATAGACTTGCATTGCCGCCTAGCTTATCAGTCGTACATCCAGTTTTTCATGTGTCTATGCTTCGGAGGTATCACGGTGGTCCAGCCCACATGTTAGATTTCAGTACTGTCCAGTTGGACAAGGACTTATCTTATGAGAAGGATCCGGTAGCTATTCTAGAACGGCAGATTCGTCAGTCAACAAAAGGAAACAATCCTAACCAATAAAGGTTGAATCTTAAATCAAAAGCCCAAAGTCAACCAAAAAGTCAAACCCAGGCTCGCACCTCGGAACCCGAAAAAACTCACAAATTCGACAACCTATTCAATTACGTGTCCAACCATTCTTATTTCACTCAAATCTGATTTTAAATCAGTGTTCAAAACTCAAAAATTCACTTTAGACAAGTTTAGACAAAACCACCAATTCCTCTTATGAAATCATTAGTCAAATGCCAAAAACGAAGATGGAATAATGGAATAAAACCAATACCGAGTAGCAAACACTTACCCCATTCCATGTGGTGAAAATCGCCCGCAAAATCGCCCAAATCTGATCTCCATAGCTCAAAATATGCTAAAATATCTTAAACCTATGAAAATAGATTACTTATAATCATTGGACAAATTTATGAATCGCGATCGCGGAAATACCAACGTGATCGCGAAGAAGAAATTACACTGCCCTTGAAATACTCTACGCATTTGTGAGCCTCCTCATGCAAACACAATGCCCACATATGTCAACTCTTTGTGAACGCGAACTGAACATGTGAACGCGGAAGAGAAATCACCAACTCCTAGCTCTTAGGTCAGCTCTATGCGAATGCAATGACTCATATGCAAACGTGTATTGTAACCAACACAAAGGTATCTGAACGCGGACATCCAATCACGATCTGGATGAAGAAAGTTCCCAGCTCCAGATTTACTCTATGCAATCGCATCTCCATCTTCGCGATCATGAAGACCAATTGGGGCATTAGAAACTTGCAGAAACCAGCAATGAAAACTTGAAGAAAAATGATCCTAAATCAATATGAAATACGTCCGAGCCCCTAGTAACCCCGTCTGAATATACCAATAAGTCCCAAAATTTCCTAGTTGAGAATCATTATTCCAAATCAATCTCGAAACACCTGAAAATCAAAATTGGCGATACACGCAAGTCATAATACATCATATGAAGCTACTCAAGACTTCAAGTAGCTGAACAGAATGCAAATGCTAAAAATGACCAGTCAGGTCGTTACAATTTTGGATTTACTAGTGATGTGTTGATTTAATTGTTGGCTTGCCTAACGACGGTGTTAGGCTCCATCACGGCCTATAGTGAGATTTGGGTCATCATAATATCTCATTTGATGCTTTACTTTATTTAATTTGTTATCATTCTTTACTTATTTAACTCTTAAATTAAATTGATTATATCATTTGTTGTTTTACTTTATTTAAATTTTTATAATGTTGTTACATTATTTAAATAAAATTTCTGAACATTTTATTGGTAATTGACATGGATATGATGTATGTGATGGCATGAGATATTTACCATGCAAAGGTGATTGATAATATGGTAACGAGGTTCCAAGTGTATAAAATTTCTAATTTATGGCTTGTGAATTGTAATCATGAGGTGTGGTACATTAGGGTGATTCTTGTTGTAAATTCTGTGTTGGAATGGCTTGATGATTGAACTGCCATTACCTTCCTTAATTTATTTCACTTGTGTTTTGATTATTTTGTTGTTTATCATATGTTTACTCCGGTTGTCATCTATTTCTTTTACTTTTCATTGTTAGCTTTATATTAATATTCTACAAAGATTTTCATTTTTAGTGAATTTCATGACTTCTACCTCGTCACTACTCAATCGAGGTTAGTCTTGATACTTACTGGGTACCATTATGGTGTATTCATACTATATTTCTGTACATTTTTGTGCAGATACAGGTATTTCAGATCATGGTGGTTTTGAGAGTGATGACAGTGCGGTGAGAGACTTCAAGGTATACCCGATGTTCCGTTCGCATGCCTCGGAGTCCAAAACACCCTCTTAGTTCATTTGTTCTACTGTTAAATTATAGTCTAAAACAATATTGTATTTGGAATATCTTGTGTACTCTACGTAGAGCTTATGACTCTGTATTATTATGTTTTGGGATTGTGAAAGTTATATTATAATATTGGCTATGTTTTGGGCCATTTTTCTCAGTTTTTATTTAATATTAAGTTGTTATATCATTTGTGATGTCGTTGTGTGATAGGCTTACCTAGTCGTAGAGACTAGGTGCCGTCACTATCCTAAAGGTGAGATTTTGAGTTATGACAAATGGATAGGTTTGACCGAGAGTTGACTTTATTGATATCAAATTTGAACTTTTGGTTACGGAAATTATAATAGGTCTGTAGTGTCATGTTGGAGGCAATTTTTGAAGTGCTTCTCATCACAATTGAATGGATAAGTAATCCTTACTTGATTTTGATGCTAGATATTGATTAGCCATGGATTATTACACCTAATTTTCATGAATTAATGTTGGGGTTTGGGGGTTTTTGGACTTTGTTATTGAAGAGTGAGATTTGGTGATTTGAAGGCGGACTTGAGGTTGGAATTGGATGAAATACATATATTTGTATTTGTATCGGAATGGGTATTCAAAATTTGTGAGTGTGGTCGGGTTCTAGTATGCGGGCCTGGGGTTGACTTTTTAGTTTACTTTTTGATTTGATTAAAGATCTTAGATTTATCATTTGGTATCGTTTCCTATTGCTTTAATTGATGATATTAAGTTTTTTTAGCCAGATTCGAGTCGTTCGGAGGTTGATTGACGCGGAAAAGGTTTATTAGAGGATTGATTCTTCTTGCTTCAGGTAAGTATCTTACATAAAATTGGTTGAGGTACTAGTTGCTTGAGTTATTTGTGACAGCTACGTGCGATGGGTGGCACACTTATGTGGAGCTAAGCCCATGTGCGTCCACCGGGGTATTTTCAAAATAGGGGTGGGCATTCGGTACTTCGGTTTGGTATTTAAGAATTTTGGTTCGTTATTTCGGTATTCGGTATTCAGTTTATCAATTGTGTATACCAAATACCGTACCAAAGTATTTCGGTACGATTTGGTATTTCTTATTTTGGTTTGGTACGATTTCGGTTTAATAATCTGCCATGCCTAACAATCTACCATTCGAGGGAAGATAGAAATACAGAATGGGAACCATCAGATAAACAACATGAGAATTGAATCCAAAGGAAAAAGCAGACAGTAATATATAACTTTAGTTGTTTGAAACATCAAACAAATTGGTCTTATGAAATTGAAACTAACACACAATCAAAATAAGGCTACTCTTTGAACACAACATTGTATGCCGAACTTTAAGCCTCCGTTGAAGACAACACCATGCTGCAATAGATGTGTTTCAGGCGCAACAAAGTTGGCGGCAAACTTAGCAACTCAATTACATCTGACAGGCTTGCAAAATTTTGAATCTCTATTTCAATGCTTTAAAAACAAAATGAATCCAAGACTCAGCATCTAATTAGGTTTCTTAGTTCTCACTTCTCTCTCACAGCTGATCTGTTCAGTACTTAAGTTTCTACTTTCAAATTCCTATAGTGAAACTAGGGAAAGAGGGTAAGGAAAATGGTCCTAGTCATATTGGGCTAGAGAGTAGAGATACAACATTAAAACTTTGGGTTAGGCTGGGCAGTATAGGAAGCACATGAAATTCTTTAAAAATTTGGTATTTCAGCATACCAAAATTTCAAGATCTTAATACCGAGGACTGTATTGTTATACCGAAATACCTAAAATTTAATACTAAATTATATCGAAATACCAAAAACACTAAAATCAAAATATTGAATTAATTCGGTCTGGCTCAGAATTCGGTTTTTCGAATTTTATGCCCACCCCTATTTCTATGTTCGGGGTAGTGCTTAGGCTATGATATTCCTTAAATAGATTTATATACTTCATTTTGTGGTGTTTCTTTTATTTTTACCTTTGTTATGATCTATTTGAGCCATGTTTGAGCTTTCATAGTGATTAATCTCTTGATTAAATCGGATAGTTTCTATTTTGTAATGTATTTACATGATTTATGATATGACACTTACACATGCATACATTGTAGCATGTCCCTTATACTAGCCCATGAATATGAAATTTGATGTTTTTTGATCATTTACATGTATTCTTGTATATCTTTTGTATGTGATATTGTGCATGTGACCACGCCTAGAAGAATATGACATTGTGCATGTGACCATGTCGGGCGGCTTGTGTGCATGTGACCACGCTGGACGGATCTGAGATATTGAGCCTATGACCATGCAGGGCGGATTGTGATATTAATGATGTGACCATGCTGGGCGAATTATGATATTGAGAATTTGATTATGGTGTGCAAATTATGATAAATGGACGTGACTATGATGTGCAGCGTGTGGATATAGATTCATCCCCTAGGATCACTATAACGACTCGGCCGGTGGTTTTGAGATTTATAGCCATGTTCCCCTGTATTCTGCTTCTTTTGTGTTCTATGTCTGTATTATGACTTGATAATGTAGTTGGTTTGGGTCCGAGAGGTTTCATAGTGAATTGAGACACTTAGTTTCTTAATTAGAAGCTTAAGTTGGAAAAGTCGACCAGATGTCGACTTATGTGTAAGCGACCTCGAATTTGAATTTTGATGAATCTGTTAGCTTCGTTAGGTGATTTTGGACTTAGGAGAGCGTCCAGAATATGATTTGGAGGTCCGTAGTAGAACTAGGCTTGAATTGGAAAAAGTTGGAATTTTGGCGATTTTGGCCGGCAGTGAAAATTTTGATATCGGGGTCCGATTGGATTTTCGGAAGTTGGAGTAGGTTCGTGGTGTCATTATTGACTTGTGTGCAAAACTTGAGGTAAATAGGACATGATTTGATTGGTTTCGGCGTCATTTGTAGAATTCAAAAATATCTAAGTTCATTAGGCTTGAATTCGTGTGTAATCCATGTTTTTCATGTTATTTGAGGTGGTTTGAGGATTCGAATAAGTTTTTATAGTGTTTTGGTACTTGATGGTATGTTTGGTTGAGGTCCCGGGGTCCGTCGGGTGAGTTTCGAATGGCTAGTAGATCATTTTTGGACTTTGGTTGATGGATGATATCTACTGGTGTGTATTTTCTGGTTTCCTCTTATGCGCTCGCAAGAAGACCCTCGCGTTCGCGAAGGGTTAATGTGAGCTGGGAAGATTTTTTTATTCGCCTTCGCAAAGAAGAGGACGCAAACACGAAGGTGTGGTCTGCGTATGCATCGCGAACACGTGAGTGGTGTCATGTTCGCGAAGAGAAGTGAGGCAGCTGGGGACCCCAGATCTTTGGTCTACGCGTTCGCGGGGTATGGGACGCGTTCGCGATAAGCTGAGCTTCTGAAGCTTCGCGTTCACAAAGCACTGATCGTGTTCACGAAGAGTAATTTGGGAGGCAGGCTGAGTTGGCCTACGCGAATGCAAGAGGACGGTCGGGTTTGCGAAGAAGAAAATCTGGGCAGACAATATTAATTTTAAAAATGAGGATTTGAACCCATTTTTTATATTTTGAGCTAGAGAAGAGAGAATTGGAAGATTCTTGAAGAGATTTTCGTGGAGTTGATTGGGGAAAGTGATTCCTACTTGGTTTTGGTTAAATCACATGATTACATCTTTAATTTTATCATCTAATTTGTGATCTGGGTGAGAAATTGGGGAAAAAAGAGGAAGAACTCTTGATTTAGAATTTTGAGGTATGAAATGGTATTTTGTTATCGTATTTGAGTAATTTTGGTATGGTTAGGCTCATGAGTGAATGGGCTTTTGGGTTTTGTGACTTTTGTCGGATTTCGAGACATGGGCACATAGTCTGGGTTCCGGCCGATTTTGGATTTTTGGGTAGAATATAATGTTTTCTTTGTGGAATTTATTCCTTTAGCCTATATTGATCACCTCATATTGCTTGTGGCTAGATGTGAGGCATTTGGAGGCCGATATGAGAGGAAAGGGTTTTTCGGAGTAGGATTTTTGCGCAGTTGAGGTAAGTAACGCTTTCAAACTTGTTTCAGAGGGTTCGAAACCCAGAAATATGTAATATATGGCTGGTATTGAGGTGACGCACATGCCAAGTGACGGGCGTGAGAGCGTGCACCATGAGAATTGTGGAATGGGTGACTCCATGGCATTGTGTAGTGATAATATCTTGTTGATACCTGTGTTTCTAGCATGTGATAAACTAATTGAGCTGTCAATTATGTTAGATATCATGTTTAGGCTTATTTCCGGTATTGTTGAGACCCATAGTGGTCGTTTCTTGTTGTCACTTTACTTCTTTTACTGATATTTTGTACTTAGTCATATACATGCATTTCATGTCATATACCAGTCTCATTTTCTATCTATTGAATCATCATATTACTGTTTCATTCTAGTTTCATGATATTTTGGGCCCATGAGTGAGACTGCAGAGGTTGATGACTGTGTGAAGTCGAGAGCCGATTATGAGTGACAGGTATGGGATCAGGCTGCAGGACGCAACTAATATATTGATCTTATGATAGCGCTTGGGTTGTAGGAGCCCCTCCAGAGTCTGTAAGACACCCCTAGTGAGCATGGTTGATATTATTGAGGGATGGATCTTCACTGGACATGGATATTGTCCTAAGTACTTGATACCTAGAGATAGATGTTCTCCGCAGGGCTAATTGGCCTTTTTCTCCGTACTGGGTGACCTGTGGTAAGCATTATATATATTCAGGGATGGATCTTCCCACATCCGTTGTAACGACCCGACTGGTCGCTTTGAGAGTTTACCCCGTTTCCCCCATTTATACTTCATTTTATGTGGTTCAGCTTCTTTTATGTGTGTTGGGTCAGTTGGTTCGGGTTCAGAGTGGTCATGATGAGAATTGAGGCGTTTGGTCCCTCAAGGCAGCCTAATAAATGAGAAAGCGAACTGAGAGTTGACTTATTGGTGAACGACATCGGAATGCAGATTTTATGGCTCGGATAGCTTCGTGAGGTGATTTGGGACTTAGGAGTGTGTTCAAAATATTTTTGTGATGTCCAGAGTAGAATTAGGCTTGAATAGGTGAAAGTTAGTTTTTGGCGATTTCCGGTTGACAGTGGAAAATAGGCTATCAGGGTCGGAATGGAATTCTGAAAGTTGGACCAAGTTCGTAATGTCATTTTGGATATGTCTGCAAAAGTTCAGGTCAATCGGAGGTGTTTTGGTTGGTTTCAGTGTAGTTGGTGAAATTTGGAAGTTTCAAAGTTCATAGGCTTGAATTTGATTTGATTTTGGTGTTTTCGTGTTGTTTTTGGTGTTTCGAAGGCTCGACTAAGTTGGAATAGTGCTATGGGGTGTGTTCGTATGTTTGGTTGGGGCTCGAGATTGATTTCAAATGGTTGGCGGGGTTTTGAAATTTGAAAATCTCAGAAAATAGCTGTTGTTGTGAAGTTCTGGTGTTGACCGCACCTGCGGTAGGGCAGTCGCAGGTGCGATGGGCAATGCGCAGGTGCGAAAAAGTCTAGGAAGGGGATTTTACGCAGGTGCGAAGTTTTGACCGCACCTGCGAAGCCGCAGGAGCGGAAGATTGGTCGCAAGTGCGGAATTTGGTCCGTTAACTGGGATTCCACATGTGCGCACCTGGGACCGCAGGTGCACGTCCGCAGGTGCGGAAATTCCGTAGAAACAGCATATAAAAGGCATCCGTTAAATTCATTTCGTTTCACCATTTTTGCATGCGAGAGGAGCTCTTTTCAAGGCAAATTGGAGAGGGGATTCCTGATTCTTCAGGAAAGGTAAGTTATCGGGTTATTAACATCATTTCTATGCTATTTTAATTTGGATTACGCTTGTATTTGAAGGATTAAAGTAAGAAAAGTTTGGAAAATGGGAGGAAAGGGTTGGGAATTTCTTTTGAAAATTTTAGTGGGAATTGTGGTCTGATTTTGATGTTTTTGGTATATACGGTCTCATGGGAGGATAAGGGTTCTTGTGATGTATATTTTATCGAATTCCAAGAGGTGGGCCCAGGGCTCGGGTTTGGTCAAATTTTGAGATTCTTGTATAAATTGATAATTTTCGATTGGGTTGTGTTCCTTGAGTACATATTAATGATGTTGAACTGGTTTTGGCTAGATTCGGAGCAATCGGAAGCCAATTTGAGGGTCAAAATCATAGGGGACTAGTGTTGTGGCCCGGTGGAGGTAAACAATGGCTATAAATCTTGTCCTGAGGGTTGGAACCCCGGAGTACATGTTTTCTCACTGATTTTTGAATGGCACACATGTCGGATGACGAGTATGTGGCGCATACTGAGGATTGGACTAGGTCCTCTCTAAGGAAACTAATGAGTTGCATATTTACTCAAAACCTTATGTTAAATCATATTCTAAATATTGTTGAAATATTTGGGCTATAAGCCGTGTTTGGTGCCTCGTGCCAATCTGTTTAGACCCGTTGGGGGATTTTTACTGTTGTTTTTCTCACTATGTATTGATGATTTCACTCAGCTGCATTGTGCATACTGTTTTCGAAACCCAGCATTATTTACACCACTTTGAGATTTAAACTGATGTTTTGGGTCGAGTACCCTGTTTTACTGATTCGCCCGAGCGGCCTTTTGAGTGGTTCTGCTGAGTGTGGACGAGGTCCAAGAGTGATGGTGAGGTGTTGAGTGATATTAGCGCTTGGCTGAAGGAGCCCCTCCGGAGTCTGTACACACCCCCAGTGAGCGCACCGAGTGCCGAGTGACGAGTGATTGGGAGGCCGAGTGACGAGTGATTGGGAGGCATGAGTGACTGTGAGGTGCTGAGTGATGGTGAGGTGCTGAGTGACTGTGAGGCATGCCCAAGGGGATGATTATGATACATGTTTTTTCCCGAGGGGCTACTTATGATTTTACTACTTTCATTTGCATACTAAATCTTTCAGTTTGAAGTTGTTAAACATATGCATTCTTTAGAGGATTTTCTTGAAGATGATTTTAAGGCATGATGATTTCATATATCTATGTTATACTATTGGAAATAAAGGTTTTGCCTCTTGTGATTTGATGACATTGATTTTATGTGTTTCTTGTTGCTCGGACTTGATTTATTTTCACTAATACTGAGTTGGCGTACTCACATTACTCCCTGCACCTTGTGTGCAGATTCAGGTATTAGGGTAGGGTGAGTTGTCTGGCTGTTCTAGAGATTCTCGGAGGTTTGTGAGGTAGTTGCATGCATCTGCAGTCCTCCTCGCCAACCATTCATTGAGTGTTTTATTTCTGTGGCAAGATTCATTGAGTGTTTTAATATTATAGAATTTATTTTCGTTGAGTTGTATATTTTATGTAGATGCTCATGACAAGTGACTTCAGGTTCTCGGGGGTTGTATTTATTATTCAGTATAGTTTTGACAGTTTTATAAATGTTTAAAGGAACTATTATGGGTAATATATATAGTAAAGAGGTAAATGGGAGTTTATTATGATTTGAGTGAAGTTTTGGCTGGCCTAGTTCCATGATAGGCGCCATCACGACTGGCCTGGATTTGGGGTCGTGACAGATTGGTATCAGAGCGGTAGGTTATATAAGAATCACCGGTCATGAGCAAGTTTAGTAGAGTCTTTGGGATCGGTACGAATACGTCTGTACTTATCTTCAAGAGGCTGTGTAACCCTTAGGAAAATCTCACATTTTTAAATTTTTTGTCGTGCGAATCCATTGTATTCAGCCAAGAGCGTAACTCTCGAATTCCTTTTGTGTATTCGAGTGCGCACGAGAGTGCTTGGTATCAGTTTTGCATAGACGGCTTGTGGCTTCCATGGATGAGATGTGATTTTGGTATGTTGGTAATGGGCCAGTCTGGAAGACTTGAGGCCGAATTCATTCTGTGGCTTGATTGCTGAGATTTTCGTTGTGTGGGCGCATGTAATTGGGGACTTGTATGACCGTTTGTGTTCTTATTGATGAGAATTAGTGTCCAGATGCCTATGTGGTGGGTGTAATTGATGATTAGATGTGTTCAGACTATGAAATATGTCAAAAGGGTTGGCTGGAAATGTGGCAAGATTCATTGAGTTGTGAATATGTTGGAAGACCTCTCATGTTGAGTAGTTGTGGAGTGAAGCGGATTTCTCTGTTGGGATTATGAGTTCCTGGTGATGTCTTTTGAGTTGATCGTTTGCCCCAGTAGCGTTCATGTATTTGATTGACGGTGTATTTCAGCCGTATTAGAACTCCTTGTTATTGTGTTCATTGATGGCGTCCTGGCCTTTTCGCGTAGCCGGGAGTAGCATACTCAGTATCTGAGGATGGAATTATAAGGATTCAGGGAGAAAAGGCTCTATGCCAATTCTCCGAGAGTGAATTTTGGCTCGGTTCAGTAGCATTATTAGGACATGTGGTGTCCAGTGAGGGTATCCATATGGTCAGTCATGTGTGGGTAGAGCTTCCAGAAGCTCGAGATTTCTATGACCACCGCTCTAGTGTTAGTTCTGCCATCAGCTTCAGGTTTTTACCGCGTATTGTGATGCCTCGAGGGTAGGCGTTGTTGTGTTCAGATACAGGAAGGTGTAGTGATTGCGTGTTAGTTATGGTCTTGAGAAAGGTATGGAGAGATAGAAATAAGCGAGAAGGGGTATCTCCTGCTGGTTGTCCCAGGGCGTGTGGTCCCTATGTAGTTCTATAATAAGTTCTCTTCTACCAGTAAAAGATATATGTTGTGATTGGAGTTTAGATCGCTTGTGGAAGTTGGCGTGACTACTACGATGGTGGATGCGAGATTTGGCAATTGATTTGAGTGTTAGATGGTTTGGGTCATTTAAGCTTATGGAGGATTTAGTTGAATCCCACCACAGCATGGTGGCAGTGTTGATGTGTGGGCATAGTCTTGTTTGTCTTGATCCTTGGCTTTGGGCCAAGTGGGGGAGTTCGTTATTGATAAGTTGATTCCATGATTATGTATGGTGTTGGTTTCACTTCGAGGTACAGTGGTAAATCATTTATGACCTGTAGGTATGGGATCTAGGAATGTCACGAGTAAGGGAAATTTCTTCGATATAAGTTGTAATGTACTATGTTGGGTAATTGGGTTCTATTGAATTATTTAGTGGAAATTGTAAAAGGTGTAGTGTGTGCAGTGTATGAATTTGCTTGTGGCTTCAAGTGAGTGAGTTAATTTCCTAGTATGTTAGTGTGCAAACGAGTCAGGTCGATTCTGTCTAATTGGTCAGTGTTATTGAGATTTACGTTAGAGGATGTCAAGACTTGTTGTATTCTACATCATCACGGATTCCACATATCGGTATCAGGAAGGTGAAGGTAATGGCTTTAGATTTGCAGAAGTCTCTTCAGGGTAAGTTTTTCTAATGTTGCATTTTGGGATAATTAAGGGAGTATTCAGTCGCTTATGAGCCTTAGACGATATGGTTTTGTGCTTGGGTAACATGCGGTGAGTCTGGATTGCAAATTTGTGGTATTATGGCAGGAAGAAGTATCAATTTGAAGGTATGTCAGGAGAAACTTGGGTATATAGGGAAACTTGGTAGTAGGTCGGATCGGCATGGTAAGGGATACGATTAGTTCCTTGGGGTGTTCATAAGGTGACGAGTTTTTGGGGTATATCTTAGCAATGATCTTGGATTTTTGGTGGCCTGAGTAGTTGGTTGAATTAGAATAATTCACTCCTGATGGGTTGGTGTTGCGCAAATGGGATTTCGGATAGTTCCTGGTGGTTTCTACCGCGGTTAAGGGTGCATATTTTCTTATGGCGTGTAGTGAGTTTGTTTCTAGTTGGGTACGTAGTTGCTTGTCGCTCAGAAGGGGCCATGGAGTTCCCGTATTTTTTCCTAGGTTAGCATGTCGTGTGTGATATGTTGGGTAGAGTTGAGATTTGCATATGTGAGGTCACGGTTCGGTTCTGGAAGGAAGGTCATGAATTCTTAGGCAGCATGGGCAATTTCAGATGACTAGGTAGATGATATCACCAATTGGTGCAACTTGATGAGGGTATATATATTTCAGAAAGAGCAATGTGTTTGAGTTAAGGGTACTTCATTGGTATCGCGACGCCCTATTGTTGGATCCACTGTTGATATTCAAGGTTGCTTGGTGAACGAAAGAATTATAGGGGTATCCCCCGTGGAATGAATGAGTATTGGGATGTGTTATGTATTCGAGCGGTGGAGTTGTGATCAGATATGGTAATCCGTACGTTTCATGGATTTTGAGACTGAGAGTTCTCATAAACAGGATATTTGGTGGTAGTGAATTGTGAAGATGCGAGCAGAGTTAGTTGGATATTAGTATGTACCATGATTCTGTCATTACGAACTTTTCGATAAGTTTTCTACCTGTTGTGGGTGATCAGAGTTAATTTAGGGTTATTGGTAGGCTAGTATGGGTGCGTGTTCGGCACCGGGTCGAAATTATTGGCTCCGAGTTTCTATTATTGAGAAATGTACCATTCGATTGTGATTGAGCTTATTCATGTTCTAGAGTGATCTATGAGTTACCCTTTGGTGTTGCGAGGAGTGGTGATTATTGGTTATATGCACATATCGTGCGGATCTAATTGGGCTAAATAGCCAAATTTGAGTAAGGTAAGTAATCTGGGTGTTGCGGGATTGAGACGTGTGGTTATATACCTTCTGTTTCGGGTGGCATGGTATCGTCCGATTTTCCCCATGGTTATGGCTATGCACTTTGAGTACCTGATGGCGAATTTCGAATGGTTATTGATTTTGGGCAAGGTGTCTTGAAGTATTTCAAGAGGACTAGCGTTGGGTGAGGTAGCGCAGTGTAGCGGAGTTATGTAGGGGTATGAACTTTTGGTATGGATACATGTGTTTTTGATTTTCGCAATGTGTGCCAGGTGGTTAGTATGATATGGTGACGGTAATTGTTAATGGCAGGATGGTCATCTCGTGTGGACCTTTTATGTAATTTGATTGCATTGGGAAGTTGTTGTTAAGTGCACAAGTTGTACAGGTTTGGGCTTCGAATTGTATCGATGTGTCATGTTATCAGGGTAGTTGTGATGGATGAGAGGAGGTAATTGGACCTAGAATGAATATTTTTTATTTTTGGAATTTTTACAGCATAGTGGGAAGGATATATATCGGGAGTCGGCTTAGAAATCTGCTATAATTCCTGTTTGGGAAGGGAGAGTTTCATGTCTGACTGATCGGATGAATGGTTGTTAGTTCTATGTGCTTCTTTCATCATCCGCAGTATATGGAAGTGTTAGAGCGAGGCATTTCTTGATAAGGGGTTATGTACCAGTATGGGGTTGTTCTAGGCAGTTATTGTGGTTAAGAGTTATTGCTATGAGTGTTTGAGTCACGCGGTGTATTATGTGATTTCATCTTAGGTACATATAGAGCTTGATTCAGCATGTTCAGACTTGTTCAGTTTACAGTTATGGAAATTTTGATCTTATATATCATTTCAGAAGTGGGAATTTGGTTCTAAGGTTTATGGGCCGGGAATTGGATTTCGAAATTTCAACGGTATTGTGCTATGGGACCTATATGGGATAGGGTGACGTGGGATCACCCCAGGTACGTGCATGGTAAGCTACATAACAGTTTGATAATGTTGGGGAACAACTCTTGGCACGTTCGAGGACTAACGTATGTTTAAGTGGGGCAGGATGTAACGACCCGACCGGTCGTTCCGAGAGTTTAGCCCCGTTTCCCCCGTTTCTGCTTCATTTTATGTGGTTCAACTTCATTTAAATGTGTTGGGTCAGTTGGTTCGGGTTCAGAGTGGTCATTATGAGAATTGAGGCCTTTGGTCCCCCAAGGTAGCCTAATAGTTGAGGAAGTCAACTGAAAGTTGACTTATTGGTGAACAACCTCAGAATGCGGACTTTATGGCTCGAATAGCTTCGTTAGGTGGTTTGGGACTTAGGAGTGTGTTCAGAATATTTTTGTGATGTCTGGATTAGGATTAGGCTTGAATTAGTGAAAGTTAGTTTTTGGTGATTTCCGGTTGGCAGTGGAAAATAGGCTATCAGGGTTGGAATGGAATTCCAGAAGTTGGAGCATATTCGTAATGTCATTTTGGATATTCTGAAAAATTTCAATTCAATCAGAGGTATTTTGGTTGGTTTCGGCGTAGTTGGCGAAATTTGGAAGTTTCAAAGTTTATAGGCTTGAATTTGATGTGATTTTGGTGTTTTCGTGTTGTTTTTGGTGTTTCGAAGGCTCAACTAAGTTGGAATAGTGCTATGGGGTGTGTTGGTATTTTTGGTTGGGGCCCCGAGGGGCTCGGGATTGATTTTTTATGGTTGGCGGGGTTTTGAAATTTGAAAATCTCAGAAAATAGCTGTTGGTGTGAAGTTCTGGTGTTGACTGCACCTGCGGTAGGGCAGCCGCAGGTGCGATGGGCAGTGCGAAAGTGAGAAAAAGGCTAGGCAGGGGATTTTCCGCATGTGCGAAGTTTTGGCCGCACCTGCTAAGCCGCAGGTGCGGAAGATTGGCCGCAGGTGCGGAATTTGGTCTGTTAAGTGGGATTCTGCAGTGCTCACCTGGGACCGCATGTGCGGGTCCGCAGGTGCGGAAATGCTGTAGAAACAGTATATAAGAGGCATCCGTGAAATTCATTTCATTTCACCATTTTTGCATGCGTGAGGAGCTCTTTTGAAAGCAGATTGGAGAAGGGATTCGTGATTCTTCATAAAAGGTAAGTTCTCGGGTTATTAACATCATTTCTATGCTATTTTAATTCGGATTAGGCTTTTATTTGAAGGATTAAAGTAAGAAAAGTTTGGAAAATGGGAGGAAAGAGTTGGGAATTTCTTTTGGAAATTTTAGTGGGCAATTATGGTCTAATTTTGATGTTTTTGGTATGTACGGTCTCGTGGGAGGATAAAGGCTCTTGTGATGTAAATTTTATCGGATTCCGAGACGTGGGCCCGGGGCTCGGGTTTGGCCGAATTTCAAGATTCTTGTATAAATTGATAATTTTTGAATGGGTTGTGTTTCTTGAGTATATATTAATGATGTTGAACTGGTTTTGGCTAGATTCGGAGCAATCGGAAGCCAATTTGAGGGGAAAAATCATAGCGGACTAGTGTTGTGGCCCGGTGGAGGTAAGTAATGGTTATAAATCTTGTCCTGAGGGTATGGAACCCCGGACTACATATCTTCTCACTGATTTTGGAATGGCGCACATATGGGATGACGAGTATATGGCGCATACTGATTTTTGGATTGCACTAGGTCCTCTCCGCGGCAACTAATGAGCTTCATATTTACTCAAAACCTTATGTTAAATCATATTCTAAAGATTTTTGAAATATTTGGGCTATAAGTCGTGTTTGGGGCCTCGTGTCGATTTGTTTAGACCCCTTGGGGGCTTTTTACTGCTATTTTCCTCACTTTGTATTGATGATTTCACTCAGTTGCATTGTGCATACTGTTTTCGAAACTCAGCATGATTTACACCACTTTGAGATTTAAACTGATTGTTTGGGTCGAGTACCCTGTTTTACTGATTCACCCCAGGGGCTTTTTGAGTGGTTCTGCTGAGTGTGGCTGAGGGCAAGAGTAATGGTGAGGTGCTGAGTGATATTGGCGCTTGGGCTGAAGGAGCCCCTCCGGAGTGTGTACACGCCCCCAGTGAGCGCATCGAGTGCCGAGTGACGAGTGATTGGGAGGCTGAGTGAAGAGTGATTGGGAGGCATGAGTGACTGTCAGGTGCTGAGTAATGGAGAGGTTCTGAGTGACTGTGAGGCATGCCTGAGGGGCTGATTATGAAACTTGTTTTTGCCCGAGGGGCTACTTATGATTTTACTACTTTCATTTGTATACTAAATCTTTCGGTTTAAAGTTGTTAAACATATGCATTCATTAAAGGATTTTTCCGAAGATGATTTTAAGGAATGATGATTTCATATATCTATGTTATACTGTTGGAAAGAAAGGTTCTGCCTCTTGTGATTTGATGACATTGATTTTATGTGTTTCTTGCTGCTCAGACTTTATTTATTTTCATTACTACTGAGTTGGTGTACTCACATTACTCCCTGCACCTTGTGTGCAGATTCAGGTGTTAGGGCAGGGTGAGATGTCTATCTGTTCCAGAGATTCTCGGAGGTTATGCGAGGTAGCTGCATGCGTCCGCAGTCCTGCTCCCTCTCTTGTTTAATATTATAGAATTTATTTTTGTTGAGTTATATATTTTATGTAGATGCTCATGACCAGTGACTCCGGGTTCTCAGGGGTTGTATTTATTATTCAGTATAGTTTTGACTGTTTTATAAATGTTTAATGGAACTTTTATGGGTAATCGATATAGTAAAGAGGTAAATGGGAGTTTATTATGATTTGAGTGAAGTTTTGGCTGGCCTAGTTCCATGATAGGCGCCATCACGACTGGCCTGGATTTGGGGTTGTGACATCCGTGTGGGGCATATACAGTACTGAGTGGTTGAGATATGGAGAGTACGAGCACTTGAGGCTCAGCGGATGGTTGAGAAGGGTTGTCCATCGTATTTGTCTTTTGTGAGGGATGTTAGTGTGGAGGCCCCTACAATTTATTTTTTTCCTGTGGTGTATGATTTTCTGGATGTGTATCTAGAAAACCTGTCGGGCATGCCGCCTAACAGGGATATTGACTTTGGTATTGGTATGGTTCCGGGCACTCAGCCAATTTTTATTCCACCGAATCGTATGGCATCGACGAAGTTTAAGGAGTTGAAGGAACAGCTTCAGGAACTCCTTGATAAGGGGTTTATTCGGCCTAGCATATTACCTTGGGGTGCACCACTTCTATTTGTAAGGAAGAAGGATGGTACTATAAGGATGTGCATTGATTACAGGCAGTCGAACAATGTCACAATCAAGAACAAGTATCCCTTGCCACATATTGATGATCAATTTGACCATCTTCAGGGAGCGAGGGTGTTCTCCAAGATTCATTTGAGGTCAGGGTATCACCAAATGAATATTCGAGATTCGGATATCCTTAATACAGCTTTCAGGACTCGATTTGGCCATTATGAGTTCCTTGTGATGTCTTTTGGGCTGACCAACTCCCCAGAAACATTCATGCATTTGATGAACAATGTGTTTCAACCTTATCTGGACTCATTCATTCTTCTATTCATTGATTACATCCCGGTGTACTCTCGTATCCAGGAGGAGCATGCCCAGCATCTAACAATTGTGTTAGAGTGATTGAGGGAGGAGAAGATTTATGAACGGTTCTCTAAGTGTGAGTTTTGGCTCAGTTCAGTGGCGTTCTTGCGGCACGTGGTGTTCAGTGGGGGTATTTAGGTGGATCAAAAGAAGATAGAGGTGGTGCAGAGTTGGCCCAGACCGTCCTCAGCCACGGAGATTCAAAGCTTTCTTTGTTGAGCAGGCTATTATCGTCGTGTTGTGGAGGGTTTCTCATTTATTGCATCTCCCTTAACCAAATTGACCCAAAAGGGTGCTCCATTCAGGTGGTCGTATGAGTGCGACGACAGCTTTCAGAAGCTCAAGACTGCTTTGACCACGGCTCTAGTTCTAGTTCTGCCATCAGCTTCTGGTTCTTACACATTGTATTGTGATGCTTCACAGATTTGTATCGGGTGTGTTCTGATGCAAGAGGTTAGAGTGATTGCTTATGCTTCATGCCAGTTGAAGACTCATGAGAAGATCTATCATGTCCATGATCTTGAGTTAGCAGCTATTGTTCACGCCTTGAAGATTTGGCGGCACTATTTTTAGGGTGTTCATTGTGAGATTTATATTGATCACCATAGTTTGCAGCATCTGTTCAAGCAGAAGGATCTTAACTTGCATCAATGGAGGTGGTTGGAGCTTCTTAAGGACTATGACATCACCATTCTGCACCACCCCGGGAAGGCCAATATGGTGACCGATGCCTTGAGTCGTTGGGCAGAGAGTTTTGGGAGTTTATCATAGCTTCCAGCCACAGAGAGGCCATTGGCATTAGACGTTCAGGCCTTGGCTAGCCAGTTTGTCAGATTGGATATTTTTTAGCCGAGCCGAGTATTGGCTTGTGTGGTCTCTCAGTCTTATCTTTATGATCGTATCAGGGAGCGTCAATATAATAACCCCATTTGCTCGTCCTCCAAGACAAGGTTCAGCGAGTTGATTCCAGGGATAAGACTATTAATGATGACGGGGTGTTGAGGATGGAGGGCCGGATATGTGTTCCTAATATAGATGGGCTACGGGATTTAATTCTTGAGGAGGCCTACAGCTCGTGGTATTCCATCCATCCGGGTGCCACAAAGATGTACCAGGATTTGAGATAACACTATTGGTGGATAAGGATGAAGAAAGATATAGTTGGTTTTGTAGCTTTGTGTCTCAACTGTCAGCAGGTAAATTATGAGCCTCAGAGACCGGGTGTCTTTCTTCAGAGGTTAGAGATCCCAGAGTGGAAGTCGGAGCGGATCACCATAGATTTCGTAGTTGGTCTCCCACGAACTTCGAGGAAGTTTGATGCTATTTGGGTGATTATGGATCGGCTGACCAGGTTCGCATACTTCATTCCAGTTGGTACTACTAATTCTTCAGAGAGGTTGGCTGAGATTTACATCCAAGAGATCATTCGCCTTCATAGTGTCCCAGTTTTAATTATTCGGATAGAGGCACACAATTTACATCGCAGTTTTGGCGAGCTGTGCAGCGAGAGTTAGGTACTCAGGTTGAGTTGAGCACATAATTTCACCCTCAGATAGACGGACAATCCGAGCGCACAATCCAGATGTTGGAGGACATGTTACGCGCTTGTGTCATTGATTAGGGGGTTCATGAGACCAGTTTCTGCCGCTCGCGGAGTTTGCATACAACAACAGTTATCAGTCGAGCATCCAGATGGCTCCGTACGAGGCTTTATATGGGAGGCAGTGTAGATCTCCGGTGGGATGGTTTGAGACAAGTAGGGCGAGGCTCTTAGGAACAAACTTGGTTCAGGATGCATTAGACAAAGTGAAATTTATTCATAAACGGATTCGCACGCCACAGTCTAGGAAGAAGAGCTATTCTGACACGAAGGTTCGTGATGTGTCTTACATGGTCGGGGAGAAGGTTCTGCTAAAGGTGTCACCCATGAAGGGTGCTATGAGGTTTGGGTTGAGGGGAAAGTTGAGCCCTAGGTTCTTTGGGCCTTTTGAGGAACTACAAAGGATTGGGGAGGTGGCTTACAAGCTTGCCTTGTCACCTAGCTTGTCGAGTGTGCATCCAGTATTCCATGTTTTTATGCTCTGGAAGTACGTCGGCGATCTGTTGGATTTCAGCACAGTTTAGTTGGATGGTGATTTGACTTATGATGTGGAGCCGGTGGCCATTTTAGAGAGGCAGGTCCAAAGGTTGAGTCAACAGATATAGCTTCAGTGAAGGTGCAGTGGAGAGGTTAGCACGTGGAGGAGGCCAATTGAGAGACCGAGCGAGAGATGTGGAGCAGATATCCACACCTATTTGAGACTCCAGGTATGTTTCTAGACCCGTTCAAGGACAAACATTTGTTTAAGAGGGGGAGGATGTAACGACTCGGACGGTCGTTTCAAGATTTATATCCTCATTCCCCTATTTTCTGCTTTTTTTTGTTTTCTACTGCTGTATTATGACTTGCTGGTGTGGTTCGGGTCCGGTGTAGTTTCAGAGTGAATTGAGACACTTAGCCTCTTAATTGGAAGCTTATATTGGATAAGTTGACCGGATATTGACTTATGTGTAAGCGACCTCAAATTTAAATTTTGATGTTTCCGTTATCTCCGTTATGTGATTTTGGACTTAGGAGTGCGTCCGGAATATGATTTGGTGGTCCGTAGTAGAATTAGGCTTGAATTGGAGAAAGTTAAAATTTTGGCAATTTTGGTCGACAGTGGAAATTTTGATATCATGATCCGATTGGATTTATGGAAGTTAGAGTAGGTTCTTGGTGTCATTATTGACATGTGTGCAAAATTTGAGTTAAATCAGACGTGATTTGATAGGTTTCGACGTCGTTCGTAGAATTCGGAAATTGCTAAGTTCATTAGGCTTGAATCTGTGTGTAATTCAGGGTTTTGATGTTATTTGAGGTGGTTTGAGGATTCGACTAAGTTTGTATAGTGTTTTGGGACTTGATAGTATGTTTATATGAGGTCCCGGAGCCTCGGATGAGTTTCGGGTGGTTAACAAATCATTTTTGGACTTTGATTGATGGATGATATCTGCTGGTGTATATATTATGGTTTCCTCTTACGCGTTCGCGAGAGGAGCCTCGCGTTCGCGAAGACTTAATGTGAGCTAGGAATATTTTGTTGGTCGCAGTCACGAAGAAGTGGACGCCAATGTGAAGGTGTGTTCTATGTGTGCATCATGAACGCGTGAGTGGTGTCGCGTTTGCGAAGAGAAGTGAGGCAATTGGGGACCCCAGGTCTTTGGTATATGCGTTCGCGAGGTATGGGCCGTTTCGTGAATACTTGAGCTTGTAAAGCTTCGCGTTTGCAAAGCGTTGATCGCGTTTGCGAAGAGTAAACTGGGAGGCAGCTTGAGTTGGCCAGTGCAAATGCGAAAGGAAGGTCGCGTTCAAGAAGAAGGAAATCTGGGCCGACAATATTAATTTCAAAAACGAGGGTCTGAACTTATTTTTCATATTTTGAGCTAGAAAACACGGAACTGGGAGATTCTTGAAGATATTTTCATGGAATTGATTGGGGTAAGTGATTCCTACTTGATTTTGGTTAAATCCCATGATTACATCTTTAATTTTATCATCTAATTTGTGATTTGGGGTGAGATATTGGGGAAAAAAGAGGAAGAACTCTTGAGTTAGAATTTTGACGTTTTGAATAGGATTTTGTTATTGGATTTGAGTAATTTTGGTATGGTTAGGCTTGTGAGTGGATGGGTTTTCGGATTTTGTGGCTTTTGTCAGATTTCGAGAAGTAGGACCGGGGGCCAGGTTCGAGCCTATTTAGGATTTTTGGGTAGAATTTCATGTTTTCTTTGTGGAATTTATTCCTTTTACCTATATTGATCACCTCATATTGCTTGTGGCTAGATTCGAGGCATTTGGAGACCGATGCAAGGGCATTTCAGAGTAGGATTTTTGCGCAGTTGAGGTAAGTAACGCTTTTAAACTTGGTTTTGAGGGTTCGAAACCCTAAAATATGATTATATGACTGGTAATGAGGTGACGCACATGCCAAGTGGCGGGTGTGCGGGCGTGCACCGTGAGAATTTTAGCCTAGGTGACTCCATGGCCCTACGTAGTGATAATACCTTGCTGATACTCATGTTTCTAGCTTGTGATAAAGTAATTGAGCTATTAATCATGTTAGATATCATACTTAGACTTATTGCCGGTACTATTGAGACCCAAAGTGGTCATTTCTTCCTATCACTTTACTGCTTTTACAGATATTTCGTATTCATTCATATACATGAATTTCATGTCATATACTAGTCTCAGTTGCTATCTATTGAATCATCATATTACTGTTTCGGGCTAGTTTCATGATATTTTGGGCCCATGAGTGAGACTAGAGAGGTTGATGACTGAGTGAGGCCGAGAATCGATTGTGAGTGACAGATATGGGATCGGGTTGCACGTCGCAGCTGATATATTGATGTTATGATAGTGCTTGGGCCGTAGGAGCCCCTCCGTAGTCTGTAACACGCCCCAAGTGAGCGCAGTTGATAATATTGAGGGATGGATCTTCCCTGGACATGGATCTTTTCTGAAGTACTTGATACCTGGAGATAAATCTTCTCCACAGGGCTGGTTGACCTTTTTCCTCATTGTTGGGTGAACTATTGGAAACGTTGTTTATATTCCGGGATGGATCTTCCCTGGGCCGTATAGGCCATATACAGTATTGAGTGTTTCAGATATCGAGAGTGTGAGAACTTGAGGCTGACAGCATTGTGAATCCCTTACTGTTTGTGCATTGGCATGTAGAGATTATATTCATTACACTGACCGGATCTACTTTACTTTACTGTTTTGAGCTGCCTAGTTGACTTAAGAGCATGTCTACATTTCTGCACAGTTATGTTCCATTTTATTTGTACCGGTTGAGTTCGTTAGTACCTTTCATTCCAAAGTTTGGACTTGTTACTTACTGAGTTGGATGTACTCATGTTACTCCCTGCACCTTGTGTGCAGATCCAAGCATTTTCATTCACGGCGACGGCTGTTGTTTGAGGCATTAGATTTTAGGAACTATCGAGGTAGTTGCAAGGCGTTAGGGCCTTGATTTCCCTTCCTTAGTCTTTTTGTACTTTGAGTTTTATCTTTCTAGACACTGTTTTTATCAGACTGGCTATTTAGACGCTCATGTACTCAGTGACACCCCGGTTTTGGGATGGATTGTACCGTATTTTGGTTAAATTCTGTTTGAAAAGGTTTTTCTTTAATGTTAAATTGTTCCGCTGTTACTTCTAAAAAGTGTTTTACTGTGTTGGAAATGTTGAGTTGATGCTTGCCTAGTTCCACGATAGGCGCCATCACGATGGTAGTTTTTGGGTCGTGACAATCACTCTTTCATTTTTTTTCTTTATGGTGTACATGCGGGTTGAGGAAATATATTCAGTGGTTTGGTACTATTGTTGACATTTTAAGGAAAAGTTGGCATGTGTTTGATTTGGTTGTTGCATTTTATCTTTACTTGCAACATCATTGACTGCTATTTGTTTTATTTGCATATCTTCTTTATATGCAAGAATTTTTATTGAGCAGAGTAAGTGAAGTAATTGTACGCACCAAGGTGGTTCTTTCTAAGATTCATGAATTGTAATATTATTTCGTTGTACTTTTTGAAATTATGAACAATATGGGTGATTAGCGAGTATCATATATAATTCTTGCTTCAATTAGCTCGCTGAGGTTAGTTATGATACTTGCTAAGCAGGGTGTTGGTTGTACTCATACTACACTCTGCACTTAATTGTGAAGATCCATCTATGACCGAGCCGCCAATAGATGAGTTTTACTTGCTGAGTTATCCGAGAGATGAGTTAGAGTTGCATCTCGACCGCAGACTTGGCGTCTCTTTTCATTTTGTATTGTTGTCTTTATTTCAGACAATACTGTTATTTAGCTTTCAGACTTGTACTTCCATTTTAGGGCTCATGACTCTATATTTACCAATTATGAGGGGATTTATCATGTATTGGGGTTATTATATTATGTTGAAGGCTTTAGACTTGTATTATTTTGTTAATAATGTTATTAGTATTCATCATTGTTATTTCCGTCTTGAATAGCAAGTGCGTCAGGAGCTATCACGCCCAGTTGAAGGTTTTGGGTCGTGACATCCAAGAAGTATCCAAAAGAGCTATCATAGAACATTTGAAGTTGTGTGTCTGTCGAATATGCTTCAAAATGCCGAGAATATTAGTTTCGGTATTGTCATAACACAAATTTCCCACCGTCGGGACCATGATGGAGCCTAACGTTGAACCCGTTAGGCAAGCCAACATAAATATTCAATTTATCTTATTCCTTTATTATTACCAAATAATATGTGAAAATACAACACTAACATAGATAGAGGTACAAAATGGAAAAAGGTATATAAACTCAATGTATGCCTTTACGAACTTCCACAACAACCAATCCCAGAACTTTGGAGTCACAAACTCATGAACTGTCTATGAATAATACATATAACGGTTTGAATGAAATAAGTACATTTGTTTCTAAAGTAACTAGAACAGAATACAAGAAAAGAAGTAGGAAGGGATGTCAAGGCCTGCAGACGCCTGCAGGACTACCTCGGGGTCTCCACTGGACTGAAGGCATCAACCTCGATATATGCTCCGTAGGGTCCTGCACTGGGATCTGCACAAAAGTGCAGAGTGTAGCATCAGCACAAACGGACTCCATGTACTGAGTAAGTGTCGAGCCTAACCTCGGCAAAGTAGTGACGAGGCTAGGACACGACAACCAAAATCAACATGTGCATTTTAATAGCATACATAGAAAAATAATACAACGAGATATAAGCAGTTAAGCATAAAGGAAAGGGGAACATGCTGAGGGGAGGAAATATTAAATAATGGAAATAACGAGGTAAGGCACAATTTAGATATCAATTTAAGCAACGGAAGTAGTAATACAAAAACAAGTACACGGCATCACCCTTCGTGCTTTTACTCCCGTCCTCACCTTCAGAATCAATATATTCACCACGGCATCACCCTTCATGCTTTTACCTCACAGTATCATGGCACGGTATTATCCTTCGTTCATTATCACTCATATCATGACACGTCATCACCCTTCGTGCTTTTAAACTCACAATATCGGCACGGCATCACCCTTTGTGAATTAACATTCACTCAAAATCTCACGCACAGAATCACCATTCGTGCTTTTACACTCTTCCTCACCCAAACACATCAAATGACAACAATCCAACAAGGAGAATAACAGAGTAAACAGAAACAAACCATAACGTCCCGACGAGGAAGCCAATAGTGGAATCAACACCATCCCGGCAAGGGAAAAAAAGCTATAGCCAATCTCACTAAGTGCATAACTTCACATAAACATCTTCAACTGAAACCAATATTGGACACAGTTCAATATCAAAGAATTTCCACCAACATGGATAACTATAAAGTGAAACTCAAGTATTACTTAACGAAAAATCACATAAATCACGATATTCGACTCACGGGCATAGTTGACACCAACGTATAGGTACTCGTCACCTCACATATAAGTTGAACATGATACTTACACATGGCAAATAGGACACAACACCTATTCCCTCAAGCTAAGGTAAATCCAAACACTTACCTCGGATTCCACGACCAAACTCAAGCCTCGATTACCGCTTTCCCTTTTGAATTTGACTCCAATTCACTTGTATCTGGAAATATTTAACTTAATAACATCAATAAATGCTAAACAATTCAATCCCAGCGCTTAATTATAGATTTTCTGTCATTCTTCCCAACAAGTTAAAAATCGACCTCGGGCCCGCTTGGTCAAAACACGAGGTTCGGACAAAAATCCAATCACCCATTCACCCACGAGCTCGAATATATAATTAGTTTCGGAATCCGACCCCAAAACAAGGTCTAAATTCCAATTATTCAAAAATCCCTAACTCTACCCAAATCCCCCAATTTCTACCATGAAAATTTCTAGATTCTAGGTTGAAATCTAAAAGTAGTTAAGGATTGAAAGAGATGAGTTAGAAATCACTTACCAATGATTTGGGGAAGAAAATATTTTTGAGAAATAGCCTCTTGAGTTCTAGGGTTTTATTATTTTTGAAAAGTGGTATAATAATTAAAAGTCCCGTATTTATATGTGCACCTAGTCCCTGTCCACCGCTGTCAGTGAAAAACTGGGCATTGCAGCGAATACTGGTCCCTGCCCACCACTGTCAGCGGAATAATGAGCGATGCAGCAGAACCTAGTCCCTGCCCACCGCTATCAGCGGAATAATGGGCACTGCAGCAGAACCTGATCCGCTACCGCTAAATTCTAAATGCTGTCATGCCTTAAGGTTCAGAGAGCTGAACCTGCAACCTGCAACTTTTGAAATTCCAGTTATTTTTTTCTAAGTGTGAAAACACTTCGTGGCCTACTCGAAACTCACCCGAGCCCTCGGGGATCCAAACCAAACATGTACGAAAGTCTAAAAACATCCTACAGACCTGCTCGTGCAATCAAATCGCCAAAATAAGATCTCGAACAACGAGTTTAGCATCAAAATCAAAGAAAAATCTAAAGAACTTTCAAAGTTTCAAATTTTACATCTAAGGGTCCGAATCACGTCATATGACCTCCGTTTCTTACCAAATTTTATAGGCACAACTCAAATACCGTATTAAACCTTTTCTGGGCTCCAGAACCAAAATACAGGCCCGATACTATCAAATTCAAACACCACTAATTTTCCAAAAACTCTTATAATTTCAGTAAAATAATTTCATTCAAAAATTCATTTCTCAGACTTGGGACCTCGGAATTCGATTCCGGGCATACGCCCAAGTCCCATATTTTCCTATGGACCTTCCGGGACCGTCGAATCACAGGTACGGGTCCGTTTACCCAAAATGTTGATCGAAGTCAACTTAAATTCAATATTAAAGGCCCATTTAGCATTTTTCTTAGTTTTTTCACATAAGGGCTTTCCGGATATACGCCCGGACTGTGCACGCAGAACGAGGTGAGACAATAGGAGGTTTTTAAGGCCTCGGAACTCAGTTTTGACTTATAAAATGAGAGATGAATTTTTGGGTCATTACATTCTCCACCTCTAAAACAACCGTTCATCCTCGAACGGACATAGAAAAGCACCTGAATCAGGGAAAAGATGGGGATATCGGCTCCGCATATCGGACTCGGAGTCCCAGGTAGCTGCCTCGGTAGGCTGACCTCTCTACTAGACACGAACCGAAGGATAACTCTTTGATATCAACTGACAAACCTTCCAGTCTAATATGGCTACTGGCTCCTCCTCATAGGTCAAATCCTTGTCCAACTGGATACTGCTAAAATCTAACACATGGGGTGGATCTCCGTGATACTTCCGAAGCATAGACACATGAAACACCGGATGCACAGCTGATAAATTCGGTGGCAACACAAGTTTGTAAGCCACCTCACCCACTCTATCAAGAATCTCAAATGGACCAATGAATCTAGGGCTTAGCTTGCCCTTCTTCCCAAATCTCATCACGCCCTTCATGGGCGACACCCGAAGCAATACCTGCTCCCCAACTATGAATGCCAAATCACAAACTCTGCGGTCGGCATAACTCTTCTTCCTGGACTGAGCTGTACGAAGCCTATCTTGAATGATCTTAACCTTATCCAAGGCATCCTGCACTAACTCCATACCCAAAAACCGAGCCTCTCCCGCTCAAACCACCCAACCGGCGACCGACACCGCCTACAATATAATGACTCATAAGGAGCCATCTAAATGCTCGACTGATAGCTGTTGTGGTAGGCAAACTCAGCTAATAGCAAGAACTGGTCCCAAGAACCTCCAAATTCAATGACACATGCTCGCAGCATATCCTCCAAAATCTGAATAGTACGCTCGGATTGTCCATCTGTCTGAGGATGAAATGTTGTGCTCAACTCAACCATTGTGCCCAACTCACGCTGAACTGCCCTCCAAAAATGAGAGGTAAATTGCATACCTCGTTTGGAAATAATAGACACGGGCACACCATGAAGACGAAAAATCTCCCTAATGTAGATCTCTTCCAACCTCTCCGAAGAATAGGAAACTACCACAGGAATGAAATGCGCTGACTTGATCAGCCTATCCACAATGACCCATACTGCATCGAACTTCCTCTGAGTCCGTGAGAGTCCAACAATGAAATCCATGGTGATACACTCCCACTTCCACTCAGGAATCTCAATCTGCTGCATCAATCCGCCAAGTCTCTGATGCTCGTACTTTACCTGCTGACAATTATTTGCGGAGCCCGGATGGAGAGAATACCGGGAAATATGGGCCTCCTCTAATATCAACTCACAAAGTCCATCCACATTGGGTACACAAAATACGACCCTACATCCGTAAAACTCCATCATCACCAAGTTGTAACCTGCTTGGCATCACCGTGCCGGAGTGTATCCCTAAGGACACACAAATAAGGATCATCATACTGCCGGTCTCGAATGCGATCAAATAATGAGGAACGAGAAACTGTGTAAGCTAGAACACGGTCGGGCTCAGAAACATCCAATCTCATGAACCGATTGGCTAAGGCCTAAACATCCAAGGCAAGCAGTCTCTCCCCGACCGGAATATAAGCAAGACTACCCATACTGGCTGACTTCCTACTCAAGGCATCGGCCACCACATTGGCCTTCCCCGGATGATATAAGATGGTGATGTCATAGTCTTTCAACAGCTCCAACCATATCCTCTGCCTCAAATTCCACTCCTTCTCCTTGAACAAGTATTGCAAACTCTTGTGATCCGTGAACACCACACATGACACACCATATAGATAATGCCTGCAAATCTTGAGTGCGTGGACAAAGGATGCTAACTCCAAATCATGAACTGGATAATTTTTCTTGTGGATCTTCAACTTACGCGAAGCATATGCAATAACCTTGCCATCCTACATCAACACTGCACCAAGTCCAACGTGAGATGCATCACAATACACAGTATATGGCCCTGAACCTGTGGGCAAAGCCAACACCGGTGCCGTGGTCAAAGCTGTCTTGAGCTTCTGAAAGCTCGCCTCACACTCAGCTGACCACCTGAACTGGGCACCTTTCTAGGTCAACCTGGTCATCAGGGCTGCAATAGATGAAACCCATCTACAAACCGACGGCAATAGCCTGCCAAACCCAAGAAACTCTGGATCTCTATTGCCTATGTGGGTCTAGGTCAATCTTTGACTGCCGAAATCTTCTTAAGATCCACCTAAATACCCTATGTTGTTACAACTTGACCCAAGAATGCAACTGAACTCAACCAAAACTCACATTTCAAAAACTTAGCATATAATTGACTGTCCTTCAGAGTCTGAAGAACGACTCGAAGGTGCTGCTCGTGCTCCTCCCGGCTGCGGGAATAGATCAGAATATCACCAATGAAGAAAATTATGAAGGAATCCAAATAAGGCCTAAACACTCGGTTCATCAAGTCCATGAAAGCTGTTGGGGCATTTGTCAACCCGAATGACATCACTAAGAACTCATAATGCCCATACCGAGTGCGAAAAGTTGTCTTAGGGACATCGGATGCCCTAATCCTCAAATGATGATAGCCATATCTCAAATCGATCTTTGAAAATACCTTGGCACCCCTGAAGCTGATAAAACAAATCATCAATTCGCAGTAATTGATACTTGTTCTTGATGGTAACCTTGTTCAATTGCCGATAATCTATACACATCCTCATCGACCCATCCTTCTTCTTAACAAACAACACTGGTGCACCCCAAGGAGAGACGCTAGGATTAATGAAGCCTTTATCAAGCAAGTCATGTAACTGTTTCTTCAACTCCTTCAACTCTGGTGGGGCCAAACGATATGGCGAAATAGAAATGGGCTGAGTGCCCGGAGCCAAATTAATGCAAAAGTCAATATCCATGTCAGGTGGCATACCCGGCAGGTCTGCAGGAAATACCTCTGGAAACTCACGGACAATGGGCACAAACTCCATATAAGGAACCTCGGCACTAGAATCACGAACATGGAACAAATAGGCCAAGCACCCCTTCTTGACCATACACCGAGCCTTCATATACGAGATAACCTTGCTGGAAGAATAAACAGGAGTCCCTTTACACTCCAGTCAAGGCAAACCCGGCAATGCTAAGTTCATGGTCCTTGCATGACAGTGCAGTATGGCATGATAAGAACACAGCCAATCCATCCCCAAGATAACGTCAAAATCTACCATATCAAGGAGCAGAAGATCTACATTGGTCTTAAGACCACCAATAACCACTACACACAAACGGTAGACACGATCTACCATAATAGAATCACCCACCGGTGTAGACACATATACAGGAGTACTTAGAGAATCACGAGGCATAACCAAATAAGGAGCAAAATAAGATGACACATAAGAGAATGTGGACCCCGGATCAAATAAAACCAAAGCATCCCTGTTGCAAACTGAAACCATACCTATGATAACTGCATCGCAGGCCTCAGCCTCAGGCCTGGCTGGAATAGCATAACATCGGGGTTGGGCCCCACCCATCTGAACTATGTCCCTGGGATGGCCTCCTGCTGACTGACCTCTACCCCTAGTAGCCTGGCATCCACCTCTAACTATCTAACCTCCACCTCTAACACCTCAACCCCCACCTATGTCTGGCTGCGCAGGTGGTGGAGCACCTGGTGCTGAGAACTGCTCGAGGCTCGAGGGAAAAATCTGGCAATGTGCCTCTGATCACCACAAGTATAGCAAGCCCTTGGCTGTTGTGGCTGCTGACCCTGAAACTGACCCTGACAGCCTGAGTAACCACCCTGAAAACCCTGAATCGGCGGTGCACTGATAGGAGTTGATGGTGCACTGTAGGGAAACTGATCAGAATACTGCATATGAGAACCACGACCACTTGGAGCACTGCAAGAAACCTGAAGTGCCGAATGAAACGGCCTAGGAGGATTGCCCCTACCAAAAGAATCCCTGCCTCCAGATGAGGCGCCACTGAACCTGCCAAAATGATGGGGTCTCTTGTCAGACCCCTAACCACCCCCCTGCAACAGAACCATCTCAACTCGTCTTGCCACATTGGCTGCATCCTGTAAAGAAATCTCACTCCCTATCTCCTTGGCCATCTGCAATCTGATCGGCTGAGCTAGCCCCTCAATAAATCTCCTTACCCTCTCTCCCTCGGTGGGAAGTATCATAATAGCATGCCGGACCAAGGTAACAAATTTGGTCTCGTACTGTCAAACTGCCTCCGAAGATCCTCTCTTTGAGTGATGGGAAGAAACTTCTCCAGAAATAGCTGACTGAACTGGGCCCAAGTCAAGGCTGATGATCCAACAGGTCTGGCCAAACAATAATCTCTCCACCAAGTCTTGGCGGGACCTAACAGACGAAAGGTAGCAAAGTCGACCCCATTGGTCTCCACTATCCCATGTTCCGTAGAACCTCATGGAAGCTATCCAATTAGTTCTGGGGATCCTCTGAAGATGCACCGCTATAAGTAGTAGTGAAAAGCTTGGTGAACCTGTCCAACCTCCACAAAGCATCAGCAGACATAGTTGCTTCATCACCAGTTTGAGCCATAATACCCGGATGAACTACCCCAGCTAGCTAAGCTACTGGAGTCTGAAACTGAGGAGCCAACTGCTCCGGAGTGCGAGTAGCGGGAGTCTGGGCTCCTCCCCCAGCCTGAGAGACGGCTGGTTCTACAGAAAGCAAACCTGCCTGAGTGACACTCTCCATGAGGCCCACTAGATAGACCAGAGCATCCTGGAGTACTGTGGTGGCAATGAACCCCTCGGGAACCTGAGCTGGCCCAACCGGGACTGTTTGGGTAGGAACCTCATCAGCAAACTCTACCTGAGGCTCCGCCACTGGGGCTGCTGCTCTGGGCTGAGCTCTGCCCCTGCCTCGGCCTCTAGCATGGCCTCAGCCTTGTCCTCGGCCTCTCGTAGGAGCTGCAACTGGAGGCTCGGGCTGCTGATCAATGGATGAAGAAGCACGTGTTCTTTCCATTTGCGAGAGAGTAGAATAGAAATTCAGTTCGCATTTAGAATTCAATTAGCACGGTAGAGAATAATAGATGTGAAGTTATTCCTAAACTCTGTACCCTCTGGGGGATAAGCACAGTCGTCTGCATACCGATCCCTCAGACTCTACTAAGCTTGTCTGTGAATTTGTGAGACCTAGGCAACCTAGTGCTCTGATACCAGTTTGTCACGACCTGAATTTCCTATCGTCGGGACCATGATGGCGCCTAACGTTGAACCCGCCAGGCAAGCCAACGTAAATATTCAATTTATCTTATTCCTTTATTATTACCAAATAATATGTGAAAAGACAACACTAACATAGATAGAGATACAAAATGGAACAAGGTATATAAACCCAATGTATGCCTTTACGAACTTTCACAACAACCAATCCCATAAATTTGGAGTCACAAACTCACGATATATCTATGAATAATACATATAACGGTCTGAATGAAATAAGTACATCTGTTTCTGAAGTAACTAGAAAAGAATACAAGAAAATAAGTAGGAAGGGATGCCAAGGCCTTCGGACGCTTGCAAGACTACCTCGGGGTCTCTACTAGACTGAAGGCATCAACCTCGATCTATGGTATGTAGGGTCCTGCACCGGGATCTACACAAAAGTGCATAGTGTAGCATCAGTACAACTGACCCCAAGTACTGAGTAAGTGTCGAGCCTAACCTCGGCGAAGTAGTGACGAGGCTAGGACACGACAACCAAAATCAACCTGTGCAGTTTAATAGCATACGTAGAAAAATAATACAACGAGATATAAGCAGTTAAGCATAAAGGAAAGGGGAACATGCTGAGGGGAGGAAATATCAAATAATGGAAATAACGAGGTAAGGCACAATTTAGATATCAATTTAAGCAACGGAAATAGTAATACAAAGACAAGTACACTGCATCACCCTTCGTGCTTTTACTCTCGTCCTCACCTTCAGAATCAATATATTCAGCACGGCATCACCCTTCGTGCTTTTACCTCACAATATCATGACACGGCATTATCCTTCGTGCACTATCACTCATATCATGACACGACATCACCCTTAATGCTTTTAAACTAACAATATTGGCACGGTATCACCCTTCCTGCATTAACATTCACTCAAAATCTCACGCACGGCATCACCCTTCGTGCTTTTACACTCTTCCTCACCCAAACACATCAAATGACAGCAATCCAACAAGGAGAATAACGGAGTAAACAGAAATAAACCATAACGTCCCGGCGAGGGAGCCAATAGTGGAATCAATACCATCCTGGCAAGGGAAAAACAACTATAACCAATCTCACTTAGTGCATAACTTCACATAAACATCTTCAACTGAAACCAATACTGGACACAATTCAATATCAAGGAATTTCCACCAACATGGATAACTATAAAGTGAAACTCAAGTATTACCTAACGAAAAATCACATAAATCACGATATTCGACTCACGGGCATACTTGACACCAACGTATAGGTACTCGTAACCTCACATATACGTTGAACATGATACTTACACATAGCAAATAGGACACAAAACCTATTCCCTCAAGCTAAGGTTAATCCAAACACTTACCTCGGATTCCATGACCAAACTCAAGCCTCGATTACCGCTTTCCCTTTTGAATTTGTCTCCAATTCACTTGTATCTAGACATATTTAACTTAATAACATCAATAAATGCTAAACAATTCAATCCCAATTCTTAATTATAGGTTTTATATCATTCTTCCCAAAAAGTAAAAAATCGACCCCGGACCCGCTTGGTCAAAACACGAGGTTCGGACCAAAATCCAATCACTTATTCACCCACGAGCCTGAATATATAATTAGTTTCGGAATCCGACTCCAAAACAAGGTCTGAATTCCAATTATTCAAAAAGCTCTAACTCTACCCAAATCCCCCAATTTCTACCATGAAAATTTCTAGATTCTAGGTTGAAATCTTATAAAAAGTAGTTAAGGATTGAAAGAGATGAGTTACAAATCACTTACCAATGATTTGGGGAAGAAAATATTTTGGAGAAATAGCCTCTTGAGTTCTAGGGTTTTATTATTTCTAAAAAGTAGTAAATAATTAAAAGTCCTGTATTTATATGCGCACCTGGTCCCTGTCCACCGCTGTCAGCGAAAAACTTGGCACTGCAGCGAAACCTTGTCCCTGCCCACCACTGTCAGCAGAATGATGGGCACTGCAGCGGAACTTGGTCCGCTGCCGCGAAATTCAATACGCTGCCACGCCTTCAGGTTCAAAGAGCTGAACCTGCAACCTGCAACTTTTGAAATTCATGTTATTTTTTCTAAATGTAAAAACACGACGTGGCCTACTCGAAACTCACCCGAGTCCTCGGGGCTCCAAAACAAACATGCACGCAAGTCTAACAACACCCTAAGGAGCTGCTCGTGCGATAAAATCGCCAAAATAACATCTCGAAGTACGAGTTTAACATCAAAATCAAAGAAAAATCTCAAGAACTTTCAAATTTTCAAATTTTACATCTAACGGTCCGAATCATGTCATATGACCTCCGTTTCTTAACACATTTTACAGGCACAACTCAAATACCGTATTAAACCTCTTCCGGGCTCCAGAACCAAAATACGGGCCCGATACTATCAATTTCAAACACCGCTAAATTTCCAAAAACTCTTATAATTTCAGTAAAACAATTTCTTTCAAATATTCATTTCTCGGACTTGGGACCTCGGAATTCAATTCTGGGCATATGCCCAAGTCCCATTTTTTCCTACGGACCCTCCGGGACCGTCGAATCTCGGGTCCGGGTCCGTTTACCCAAAATGTTGACTGAAGTCAACTTAAATTCAATAATAAAGGCCAATTTAGCATTTTTGTCACCTTTTTCACATAAGGGCTTTCCGAATATACGCCCGGACTGCGCATGCAAAACGAGGTGAGACAAGAGGAGGTTTTTAAGGCCTCGGAACACAGTATTGACTTATAAAATGAGAGATGACTTTTTGGGTCATTACAAGTATGGGAATTAATCCTGTTGTAGAAATGTTCAGTTGATTGCATATAGAAGTTTCCAACCTTGCATATTGAAAAATAACAAAAAAAGAAATCAGAAACAAAAAAATATCATTAATGAATAAATATCAAGAAGCACATATATTCAGCATTTGTACAAACTTATGCTAAACAATTTTATAAATATATACAAAATAGTGTTGTAGTACATGTATAATGATATATAACTCGGTGTATAATTTTGTATTAACTTGTATGAGGATGTATAAAATTAATAGTAATAAATACCTTCAACTTAGCTTTTCTCTCCTTGAATTTGCGGAGAGTAGCAATCCGTTGTTCCTTGGATATACCATCAAAACTACTTTCACCATTGTCCTTGATCTTTCTCTTTTTCTGTTTAACACTAGGTCCAACATCATCTTCATCGACTACATTAAATTTTAGCTTATCTTTATATTTTTTTTAGGTCAACTGCATTTCTTACTCCTTATTCTAACGTCCATATGAAAATTAGTAATGTTGTTTGACTGTAAACGTGTCGTTTGACTGCTTTCTTGTTGGAACTATTTGTAGGAGCAGGAGACTCAAATCATCATCATCGGGAGCCTGGACATGCCCATCTTCTTCAGAATTAGGGGTTGAAGGCAAGTCCCTCAATTTAGTAGCATAATCAATCTTAAAACCTTTATCATCAGTCCTCAAACAACATTTAGAAGCATACATTTTCGAACGTGTTTGCAGGAATAAAATAAATAAAGCTTGTTCAAAATGAATTTTTTTTACTACTATTTATTTTCGAGCTAATAGTGTCGTCCTAAAATAAAACATTATCAAGATAGGCAAAAGATGTGTGAAAATTGCATAATACTGGAAATAAAAAAAGAAGGTCAATATGTGTTTTTTCAAGTTTTTCTATTCCATAAAACATTCATAATTGTAAAAAAAAAAACAAGGTTCTCTATTGACTGATATCTTTATTTCACATTATTTTTTATTCATAAAATCTATACCTATAGAATTTGCTAATCGGTTGTTCTGTAGAAAGGAAATTAGTTGAACTTAATAAAAATAAAAATAAAATAAAGAATCCAAAAAATACTCGATCTCTATTTATGGTTCCACATTTCATTTACATGCTCGCATTTGCGGGCTTCGCATTTGCGAAGCCCAGGTTGCAAATGCGACATCTGCAACTGAAGAAATATGACTTAGACGGGAGTTTTGATTCATTCTTCAAATTTTCAAACCTAGAAACATAAGAGGCGATTTTCCAAAGAAAATTTCTACGCCAAATCTTTGGTAAGTGATCTTAAACTAATTTCTTTCAATCTTCCACTACTTTTTCCTAAGATTGAACCTAAAATCTAAAGTTTTCATAGTGGAATTGGAGGTTTTTTGGGTAGAAACTAGGGATTTTGTAAATTGGGGGTTTAGACCTCCAATTGAGGTCGGATTCAAAAATAAATTACATAACCGGACTCGAGGGTGAATGTGTAGTCGAGTTTTGGTCCGAATTTTGGGTTTGGACCATGCGGGCCCGAGTGTTGACTTTTCAAAAATGGTCTAAATTGAATTCTTTACAATCATGTGTAGTTCCTAAGGCTTAAACTAAATTATTTGGTTGGTAATTTGCTATATTCTATCGGTCTGGAGGATTGTGTGAAAGGAAAAGCTGTGATTGAAACTTGAGTTTTGTCGTTGGAGCGAGATAAGTGTCGCGATTAATCTTGATCGAGGGAATAAGGATTGTTTTTCCTATTTGCTACTTGTTTAATTGTTGGGAACAACGTATATGTGAGGTGATGAGTACTTATGCATTGTAGTAGGGTTAAATCATGCGGGTGGAGTGTGGTTTATTGCAAATATAGCTTCCTCTGCTCAAGTTATCGATGTTCTACACTAGTATTGTTAAATTGATCATTTTATCGTATTTACAAATATTTTGGTGATATTTGAGTATTCATTCCGAAGTTTAGATTGTCATTGTGGAACCAAATGTGGAAATAAGACTTGTACTTGTCATTTATCTCCTTGTTGTTATTGTTCATTGCATTAAGGTGAGGAAGAGTGTTAATGCACGAAGGGTGATGATGTGCCGATTCTATTGACTTTATGCGAGGTTGAGAGTGTTAATGCACGAAGGGTGATGTCGTGCCATATTGTGACTGTAATGCACGAAGAGTGATGACGTGCATTGTTATGAGAGTTAATGCACGAGGGGTGATGCCATGTTAATTTCATGGTGAGGATGAGAGTAAATGCATGAAGGGTGATGTCATGCACCTTTCCTTTGCTGTGTTCATTAGTTCTTATTGGTTCATAGTGTATTTACTGTCCAAGTTATCTTTTTGTTGTAGTTCTTTATCTCGTATTTCCCCTCGGCATGTTTCCCCTCCTGATATTACATGTTTAGTTCTTTACTATTACCTGTATATACACTGTTGACTTGTACAGGTTTGATTGTGGGTGTCGTGTCTTAGCCTCGTCACTACTTCGTCGAGGTTAGGCTAGACACTTACCAATACTTGGGTCGGTTGTACTGATACTGCACTGTGCACTTTTTGTACAGATTTTGGTACCGGCTTTGGTTGATCGAGAGATTAGCTGTCGGATTGCTAACAGGAGACCCAAGGTAAATCTGCCAGTGTCTGCAGACCCTAGAATCTCTTATTAGTTTTATCTTTTACTGTTCTCTACATTGAACCAGTGTATTTTTTCCCTTCTTCAGACTCTGTTTGTAATCTTAGTAGTTCGTGAATTGTGACTCCAGATCTGGGTAGTTGTAAATGTTGAAGCATTTATATTATTTTGTAATCGTTGTTCTTCATCGTAATTTATTGTTGTTGTTGATTGTGTGGAATAAAGTTAGTTTAAAAATACTCTAACATGGCTTGCCTAGCAAGGAGAATGTTAGGCACCGTCGCGGTCCCGACTGTGGGAATTCCGGGATAGGTTGGTATCAGAGCACTAGGTTGCGTAGGTCTCACAATTCACGAGAAAGCTTAGTAAGTTTGGGGGATCGGTACGGAGACGTCTGTACTTATCTCCCATAGGCTATGAGTTTAGGAACAAATTTCACTTCTATTTTTCTCGGCCATGCGATTTTGTTTTCTCAATACTGGTTAAACTCTTCTGGTCTTATTCTCTCGCAGATGGCGAGAACACGTGCTTCTTTTTCAGTTGAGAAGCAGCTAGAGCTTCTAGTGGCAGCTCCTACGAGGGGCAGAGGTCGAGGCCGAGGTCGTGACAGAGGCCGAGGTAGGGGCAGGGCTCAGCCAAGAGCCCTAGCAGAAGCCCCAATAGTGGAGCCTCAAGTAGAGTTTGAGGAGAAGTCTCCAGCCCAAATTGTTCCTGTCGTGCCAGCTCAGGTTTCGGAGGGGTTCATTGCCACCCCAGTGCTTCAAGACGCTTTGGTCCATTTAGTGAGCCTTATAGAGAGTGTGGTCCAGACTGGCGCATTTCCCATGGCACCAACCGTGTCTCAGGCTGGCGGAGGAGCACAGACTCCTGCTACTCACACTCCGGAGCAGATGGCTCCCCAGTATCAGACCCCAGCAGCTCAGCCAATCAGAGTAGCATAGCCGGTTGTTGCGGCACAGGCAGGTGAGGGGCCAACTATGTCTTCTAAGACTTTGTGGAGATTGGACAAGTTCACCAAGCTCTTTCTAGTTCACTTCAGTGGTGCATCTTTAGAGGACCCCCAGAAGTATATTGACATCTGTCATGAGGTTCTACGGAACATGGTTAAAGTGGAGACCAATGGGGTCGATTTTGTTGTATTTCAGATAACTGATTACACCAAGAAATGATGGAGAGATTATTTTTTGACCAGACCAGCGGGGTCGCCTTCTCTTACTTGGGACAAGTTCTCTCAGATCTTCCTGGAGAAGTTTCTCCCAATTACATTGAGAGAGGAGCATCGCCATCAGTTCAAGCGTCTTCAGCAAGGCAGTATGACTGCTACTCAGTATGAGACCCGTTTTGTGCATTTGGCCCGTCATGCTCTTCTTCTATTTCCTACCGAGAGAGAGAGAGAGAGTGATGTGGTTTAGTGAGGGACTTGCTCAGCCTATCAAATTGTAGATGGCTAAGGAGACTCGTATTGAGATTTCTTTTCTAGAGGCGGCCAAAGTTGCCAGGATAGTCGAGGTGGTTCTTGCTCAGGGAGGTCAAGGGTATGACAAGATACCTCGTCATTCCGGAGGGTTCAGCAGTGCCTCATCTGGAGGTAGGGTTAGTGTTGGTAGGGGTCATCCTCCCATTCCATTTCATTCAGTACCCAGGCATCTCACGGTGCTCCAGGTGGCCGTGGACCTCATATTCTAGGGACCGTCCTAGAGATGCAGTTCTGAATAATGGGGCCCAGCCCCGATACTATGCTTGTCCAGCCAGGCCTAAGGCTTAGTCATCTGACGTCATTGCGGTAGAGATGCTTCAGTTCTATTTGATTCGGGGTCTACTTAATCCCTATGTGTTATCTTATTTTGCTTCATATTTGGTTGTGCCATGTGATTCTTTGAGTGCCCATGTATATGTGTCCACACCTGTGGGGGATGCTATTGTTGTAGATCGTGTTTATCGTTCGTGTGTGGTCACTATTGGGAGTCTTGAGACTAGTGTAGATCTTCTACTTCTCGATATGGTTGATTTTGATGTTATATTGGGTATGGATTGGTTGTGACCTTATCACGCTATATTGGATTGTCACATCAAGATGGTGACCATAGCCTTGCCGGGGTTTCCTCAATTAGAGTGGACAGAGTCTTCTGGCCATTCTACCAGTAGGGTTATTTCTTATATGAAGGCTCGGCGTATGTTCGAGAAGAGGTGTTTAGATTATTTGTCTTATGTTTGCTATTCTAGTGCAAAGGTTCCTTCCATGGATTCGGTGCCAGTTGTTCATGAGTTTCCAGACGTATTTCCTGCAGACCTGCTCGGGATGCCACCCGACAGGGATATTGATTTCTGTATTTATTTTGCTCCAGGCACCCAGCCCATTTCTGTTCCGCCATACCGTATGGCCCCGCCAGAGTTGAAAGAATTGAAGGAACAGTTGCAGGATTTGCTTGATAAGGGCTTCATTAGACCTAGTGTCTCACCCTGGGTGCACCTATGTTGTTTGTGAAGAAGAAGGATGGATCGATGAGGATGTGCAAAGATTATCGGTAGTTAAACAAAGTCACCATCAAGAACAAGTATTCATTTCCAAGGATTGATGACTTAATTGATTAGTTTCAGGGTGCCACGATGTTTTGGAAGATTGATTTGAGGTCTATCTATGATCAGTTGAGGATTAGGGCATCCTATGTCACTAAGATAGCATTTCGGACTCGGTACGGGCATTATGTGTTTCTGGTGATGTCCTTTGGGTTGAAAAATACCCCAGCATAATTTATGGATTTGATGAACCGAGTGTTCACACCTTATTTAGACTCATTTGTGATTGTGTTTTTTGATGATATCCTGATCTACTCCCGTAGTCGAGATAAGCATGAGCAGCATCCTAGGGTTGTGCTTCAGACTCTTAGAGAAAGCCAGTTATATGCCAAGTTTTCGAAGTGCATGTTTTGGTTGTATTCAGTCGCTTTCTTGGGGCACGTTGTTTCAGCAGAGGGTATTCAGGTAGATCCTAAGAAGATTGAGGCAGTTTAGAACTTTCCTAGAACCACTTCATCCACGGAGATCAGAAGCTTCTTGGGTTTGGCGGTTTATATTGCCGATTGTCGCACCTTTTTTTCTCGCGGAAGCGGGTTTCAACATGTGACAACTATTTTAAGGAGGTATTAAAATAGGAGAGTCACCGCCTAAAAATTTTAAGGTGCGTTAGGGAACCTATATGCATATGACTCAGGTTTACTAGTTTGCATCACCAAAGGTCAAGTGAGGGCTCGAAATTACCTCGAAGTGAAGGTGTTAGGCACTCTTTGAAGTCAACAACTATGGGTCCCGACCTAACTTGAATTATATGAATCAGTTAGATAAAGAAAGACAAAGAGAGCAAGAAGTTTGGGGAAATTTTTCATTAAAATACTTTGAGTACAAACACTTGATTCAAAGAAAATATGGGGGTCCGAAGTTGTTTAACCTAAAGGATCACCCCGTGCAACATAAATAATACTTCGTAACTCCCTCAAGACGGGGTGTTATTCGTATTATTTAGCGATCACAAACTATCATCTCCTGCTATCTGATTACTATCTTTAAGTTTTTACCTAAAGTGCACTAGTTGATTCAAAATTGTGCCTTATGCGTGCACTACCCGTCCCATGGCCTATTGTCCAGGAGTCATTTGGACCTCTATCTTGAGTGGTTCCAGACTTAACTTACACTGCTCAAAATGTTAAAACTAGGCGAAAAATAAAAATAAATAGGACTGCAATTAAATCCATTTAAAGGCTCACATTAGCCTCCGCAATTAGACAAACAAATGCACGCAGGCAGATTTACATATTAGGCAGTTGGAAAATTCCAGAATTAAGAAGAAATAGAGTCCTTAAATCCTATAGACATGGCTTCTATGTGATTCTGAATTCTAAACGTACAGGCAGTGTTTTTTCTCACGACAACGAATTTGCAGATCGTAAATAGTACAAATCCTATATGCATAATATCTAAATTGTTTGTGCAATAAGGCAGTGAAATGGTTTGATAGTTCAAACCTGCCAGCGTTTGATTTTATTAGCATACTTTCTAGGCGAGCAACAAGATCCTATAGGCAGGACTTCTAAGAATTGGCAATTGAAAATGGTTCTTTATCCTTTCATTCCTATAGGCATGTTTTCTTGGCGAGCAATACGATGGGAATAACAGTATTAGTAGCCAATTCAATCATATTCCTATAGGCATGATATCTACACGAATATTGTGAAGAGCAGGTATTTATTACTCAACGCGATCCTATAGGCATGGTATCTAACATAGAGCAAATAATCACTATGTTGCAACATAATAGGCAGGTAATAACGTGTGAGAGTGGAAACATTAGACTTGACCCGTTTTTCCCAATTTCACTAGTACCCCAATTGTTATTACAGAATTATTACAGGCCCAATAGGTGAATAAAATTACAAAGTGGTACAAATAACTGTAGTAGGCCCCGGACAGGACAAAAAGGTACCCATCACCCTTCGTGCTTTTAAACTCACAATATCGGCACGGCATCACCCTTCGTGCATTAAAATTCACTCAAAATCTCACACACGGCATCACCCTTCATGCGTTTACACTCTTCCTCACCCAAACACATCAAATGACAGCAATCCAACAAGGAGAATAACGGAGTAAACAGAAATAAACCATAACGTCCCGGCAAAGGAGCCAATAGTGGAATCAATACCATCCCGGCAAGGGAAAAACAGTTATAACCAATCTCACTTAGTACATAACTTCACATAAACATCTTCAACTGAAACGAATACTGGACACAGTTCAATATCAAGGAATTTCCACCAACATGGATAACTATAAAGTGAAACTCAAGTATTACTTAACGAAAAATCACATAAATCACGATATTCGTCTCACGGGCATACTTGACACCAACGTATAGGTACTTGTCACCTCACATATACGTTGAACATGATACTTACACATAGAAAATAGGACACAAAACCTATTCCCTCAAGCTAAGGTTAAGCCAAACACTTACCTCAGATTCCACGACCAAACTCAAGCCTCGATTACCGCTTTTCCTTTTGAATTTGACTCCAATTCACTTGTATCTAGACATATTTAACTTAATAACATCAATAAATGCTAAACAATTCAATCCCAATGCTTAATTATAGGTTTTATATCGTTCTTCCCAAAAAGTCAAAAATCGACCCCGGGCCTGCTTGGTCAAAACACGAGGTTCGGACTAAAATCCAATCACCCATTCACCCACCAGCCCGAATATATAATTAGTTTCAGAATCCGACCTCAAAACGAGGTCTGAATTTCAATTATTCAAAAAGCCCTAACTCTAACCAAATCTTCCAATTTCTACCATGAAAATTTCTAGATTCTAGGTTGAAATCTTATAAAAAGTAGTTAAGGATTGAAAGAGATGAGTTACAAATCACTTACCAATGATTTGGGGAAGAAAATATTTTGGAGAAATAGCCTCTTGAGTTCTAGGGTTTTATTATTTTTGAAAAGTGGTAAAATAATTAAAAGTCTCGTATTTATATGCGCACCTGGTCCCTGTCCACCGTTGTCAGCGAAAAACTTGGCACTGCAGCGAAACCTTGTCCCTGCCCACCACTGTCAGCGGAATAATAGGCACTGCAGCGGTTTTTGGTCCGCTGCCGCGAAATTCAAAAAGCTGCCACGCCTTCAGGTTCAGAGAGCTGAACCTGCAACCTGCAACTTTTGAAATTCCAGTTATTTTTTTCTAAATGTCAAAACACGTTGTGGCCTACTCGAAACTCACCCGAGTCCTCAGGGCTCCAAACCAAACATGCACGCAAGTCTAAAAACACCCTATGGACCTGCTCGTGCGATCAAATCGCCAAAATAACATCTCGAAGTACGATTTTAGCATCAAAATCAAAGAAAAATCTCAAGAACTTTCAAAGTTTCAAATTTTACATCTAAGGGTCTGAATTACGCCATATGACCTCCGTTTCTTACCAAATTTTACAGGCACAACTCAAATACTGTGTTAAACCTCTTCCGGGCTCCAGAACCAAAATACGGGCCCGATACTATCAATTTCAAACACCGCTAAATTTCCAAAAACTCTTATAATTTCAGTAAAGCAATTTCTTTCAAATATTCATTTCTCGGACTTGGGACCTCATAATTCAATTTCGGGCATATGCCCAAGTCCCATTTTTTCCTACGGACCCTCCGGGGACGTCGAATCTCGGGTCCGGGTCCGTTCACCCAAAATATTGACCGAAGTCAACTTAAATTCAATATTAAAGGCCAATTTAGCATTTTTGTCAGTTTTTTCACATAAGGGCTTTCCGAATATACGCCCGGACTGTGCATGCAAAACGAGGTGAGACAAGAGGGGGTTTTTAAGGCTTCGGAACACAGTATTGACTTATAAAATGGAGATGACTTTTTGGGTCAGTACAGGTATGGGAATTAATCCTGTTGTATAAATGTTCAGCTGATTGCATATAGAAGTTGCCAACCTTGCATATAGAAAAACAACAAAAAATAGAAATCAGAAAAAAAAATATCATTAATTAATAAATATCAAGAAGCACATGTATTCAGTATTTGTACAAACTTATGCTAAACAATTGTAAATATATACAAAACAATGTTGTAGTACATGCATAAAGATATATAAATCGGTGTATAATTTTGTATAAACTTGTATGGGGATGTATAAAATTAATAGCAGTAAATACCTTCAACTTAGCTTTTCTCTCCTTGAATTTGCGGAGAGTAGCAATCCGTTGTTCCTGGGATATACCATCAAAACTACTTTCACCATTGTCCTTGATCTTTCTCTTTTTCTGGTTAACACTAGGGCCAACATCATCTTCATCGACCACATTAAATTTTAGCTATCTTTAGATTTTTTAGGTCAACTGCATTTCTTACTCCTTATTCTAACATCCATATGAAAATTAGTAATGTTTTTTGACCATAAACGTGTCATTTGACTTCTTTCTTGTTGGAACTATTTGTAGAAGCAGGACACTCAAATCATCATCATCGGGAGCCTGGACATGCCCATCTGCTTCAGAATTAGGGGTTGAAGGCAAGTCCCTCAATTTAGCAGCATAATCAATCTTAAAACCTTTATCATCACATTTAGAAGCATACATTTTCGAACGTTTTTGCAGGAATAAAACAAATAAAGCTTGTACAAAATGAATTATTTTTACTACTATTTATTTTCGAGCTAATAGTGTCGTCCTAAAATAAAACATTATCG
>ML385733.1:49643-61447 GCA_005239525.1 Nicotiana knightiana | reverse complement strand
AGAGTTGTGAGCACTATGTGCATTTTCACACTGTGACATGTTGGCATGTAGAACATATGGAGGTATATCTAGTATATTCTGTTGTTATTTTCTGATAAACTGTGAACATGCCTAAATTTTGTATGCTGATGATTTAATTATTGAGGTTTAGTCCGTCAGTACTTCTCAGCTTATAGTTTGGGTTCATTACTTCTGAGTTGGTGTACTCACATTACCCCCTGCACCTTGTGTGCAGATCCAGGTACACCGGGACCCGGTAGTGGATATTGAGCAACTGTCAGAGTTTTTGTTGGAGTTGTCGAGGTAGCAGCTGGCGATCACGACCTCGTCTTCTCTTTCTTATTCTACCTATTGTTCTTTATTATGAGACAATGTTTTACATTTACCCTTTTCTTTTGTTTTATGTTATAGTAGTTGTTGACTGAGTGACACCGAATCCAGGGTTGGAGGTTTAAATTTAGTTTTTCAAATATTATTTTTAAACTTCAGATTCTTAGTATTATCAATAAATTCGTTTAAAATTGTATTTTTACGGGGAATTGAATTTAGCTTAGTTAAAAAGGGTGGCTTGCCTGGTTCCATGACATGCGCCATCACGACTCCGAAATTGGGTCGTGACAATAGGGAAAAAGTATAAATATAAAAAGTTTGGGGTTAAAACAAAGTTTGGGGGTGGGGGTGGGGGAGGGGGTAAAATGGCTATTTTTGCAGGACAACGACCATTTGTTAAAGTTTTCTAACGGCTAAAAAAATTTTGGAATAAATTTTTTTTTTAAAATAGCCATTGGGACCGTTTGAGCCCGTTTAGGACCGGTTGAACCGACCCACTTTGAAGATGGTCCCAGGCCCAAACGATCCCGGTCTCGCGGGATTTTTTCTGAGGACCAGCCCACTTATGAGACCACACCCACCTGGTCCCAGGCTTAAACGGTTAGGCCCGTTTAGACCCACTACCCCTATGGGCTCGCGGTCTTGGGCGGGGCCCGGGCCTAACCGACCCACATGCTAGCCTTAGCTTAGCCTCATGCAAAACAGAGACAACGCTTAGTCTCATGAAATGAGCAGATAATAAGTGATAGCAGAATATTTCTTAGCTGGAGATATGTTTGCGCTTGGAAGCTTTGTCGTTATGAAGATAGTGATTCTGAGCTGTGCACGAATTTGTCTTTGCCTGCTTCGTTTGCTTTTCTCTGTATCGAAGTCATGCTTAAGTTACCATGGGTAGCATCTGGCTGTTTCATAAAAATAAAGTTTTCAAAAAATATGCGTGCATATGATGAATGTAGTTATTTAAAACACAGTAGTATGCAATATCAAATAAATTAGATGAACGAATGACTGGGACACTTTTAGAGACCTTGCGACTTCCTTGCATTAGAATTTTGAGTGTCTTCCTCAAAATTCTGCCCTAGTTTACTTAGGTGATTCTCTGATCGTTCTTCATATGATGACGTCGGCTGGACTTGCTCCGGAATTTTGAGGGCCCTCCTCAAAATTATGCCCCAGTTTCTGATTGTGGGGAAAATGAAAATTTTATTGAGATGTGACTGAACCCATAGGGCTGCCTACGCATCCCCTCTTAAACGGGAATCAGTTCAAGCATAGTTTAATTACATCAGATGAAGAAATGCAAACATTCTAAACATAATATCTTTTGACTGCGTCTGAGTTGATAGGTTTTGGCCAAATGTCTCCTTCCATTTCTGCAAGTATGAGCGCTCCTCCTATTAGTACTCTGTGAACCATGTAGGTCCCTTTCCGATTGGCTGAAAAATTCCCTTTGTCTTCATCCTGACGCGGGAAGATCCGCTTTAGCACCAGCTATCTCGTTGCGAGCTGTCTAGGTCTGACCTTTTTTTTGAAAGCTGTGGACATTCTGTTCTGATAAAGTTGACCATGACACACTGCATTCATTCTTTTCCCATCAATGAGAGCTAATTGCTCATAGTGACTTCTTATCCATTCTGCGTCACTGAGTTCAACTTCTTGTATAATTCTTAAAGAAGGAATTTCGACCTCGGGGGGAATGCCAACTTCAGTACCGTACACTAGCAAATAAGATTTTCCCCGATCAATGTGTGGACTGTGGAACGATATCCCAATGAGGCAAATGGTAATTTCTTATGCCACTGCTTGTGATTTTCTACAATTTTTCTCAATATTTTCTTGATATTCTTATTGGCGGCCTCCACGACTCCATTCATTTGAGGCCGATATGTTGTGGAATTATTATGCTTGATTTTTAAGGTCTCGCACATAGCTTTCATTAAGTCACTGTTGAGGTTGGTGGCGTTGTCGGTGATGATGGATTCCAGCACCCCCGATCGGCAAATAGTACGATCTCTAACAACATTTGCGACTACTTTCTTGGTTACGACTTTGTAAGATGCAGCTTCAACCCATTTTGTGAAGTAGTCTATGGCCATTAAAGTGAACCTCTGCCCGTTTGAAGCGGCAGGCTCGATTTGTCCAATGACATCCATCCCCCAAGCGGTAAAAGGCCAAGGTGGACTCATTGCATGGAGTTTATTTGGCGGTACCTGTATCATATCTGGGTGTATTTAGCACTGATGAAATATCTGGACATACCTGATGCAGTCTGTTTCCATAGTCATCCAAAAATAACTTGCCCTCAGTATCTTCTTGGCTAAAACGAAACCATTCATGTGTGGTCTGCAAGTTCCAGCGTGTACCTCTTCTAGCAATTTGGAAGCCTCCTTGGCGTCAACACACCGTAATAATCCTAAATATGGAGTCCTTCTGTACAGAATTCCTCCACTTTGGAAGAAATGGTTGGACAATCTTCGGAGCGTGCATTTATGAGTATGATTTGCATGCTCCGGGTACTCTCCTTTTGCCAAGTATTTATTGATATCATGGAACCACGGATTCCCATCTATTTCTTCTTCAACATGAGCGCAATAAGCTGGATGATTATGAATCCTTACTGGAATAGGGTCGATGAAATTCTTATCCGGGTGTTGTATCAATGAAGACAAATTTTCCTGTGCGTCTGCAAACTCATTCTGGATTCTCGAGACATGTCTGAATTCTATCTTTGCGAACTTCTTCATCATCTCATGAACATGATATAGATATGGTAATATCTTGGTATTCTTTGTTTCCCACTCTCCCTGAACCTGATGTACCAGAAGATTTGAATCACCAATTACCAGTAATTCCTGGATATTCATATTGATGGCCAAATTGAGCCCCAAGATTCAAACCTCATATTCTGCCATATTATTAGTGCATGAAAATCTGAGTTTCGCTGATACCGGATAATGTTGACCTGTCTCTGACATCAAAACGGCTCCAATACCCACTCCTTTTAAATTTGTGACACCATCGAAAAAACATTCTCCAACTGTCATAGGCTTCGGTGATATCTTCTCCTACGCATGATACTTCTTCATCGGGAAAATACATTTTTAGTGGTTCGTATTCTCCTCCTAGAGGATTTTTTGCAAGATGATCCGCTAATGCTTGTCCCTTAACCTCCTTCTGAGTCACATAGACGATGTCGAATTCACTCAATAATATCTTCCATTTTGCCATCTTCCATGTAGGCATAGGTTTCTGGAAGATGTACTTCAGAGGATCCATCCTTGATATGAGATATGTAGTATAGGCACATAAGTAGTGCCTCAGTTTCTGAGCTATCCAGGTCAATGCACAACAGGTGCATTCCAGGAAAGAATACCGTGATTCGTAAGGTGTGAACTTCTACTTAGATAGTATATGGCATGTTTTTTCCTCCCCGTCTTGTCGTGTTGTCCCAAAACACAGCCGAAAGCCCCATCTAGTACTGACAGATAGAGTAGCAGTGGTCTACCAGGTTCCGGCGGAACCAGGACTGGCGGTGTGGAAAAATATTCCTTGATTTTGTCAAAAGCTTTCTCGAAGTCTTCAGTCCAACTTGTTGCGGCATCTTTCTTTAACATTTGAAAATCGGCTCGTAGATCACGGTTGATTGTGCTATGAAGAGGCTGATGTAATTGAGACGTCCCAAGAAGCTCATCACATCTTTCTTGTTCTTTGGAGGTGGCAAATCCTGGATAGCCTTGACCTTTCACGGGTCTAGCTCACTTTCTCGGCGACTAACAATGAATCCTAACAACTTTCCATCAGGGACTCCAAAGGCACATTTTGTGGGATTCAATTTCAAATTGTACCTCCGAAGCCAATCAAAGAATTTCCTCAAGTCTGCTATGTGATGTGTGCCCTTCTTGGATTTGATAATGATGTCATCCACATATACGTCTATCTCCTTGTGTATCATGTCATGGTAGTTGTCATAGCTCTCATGTAAGTGGCCCCAACATTCTTCAGACCAAACGACATCATTTTATAGCAGTACACCACCATGGTGTAATAAAAGCTATTTTCTCGACATCTTCTTCGTCCATTCAGATCTGATGATATCCCGTGAAGCAATACACAAAGCATTGGAATTCATGCTTGGCACAGTTGTCGATCAGTATGTGTATGTTGGGTAATAGGAAATCATCTTTGGACTTTCCCATTCAGGTCCCGATAATCGGCGCATACTCTGAATTTCCCATTCTTCTTCGGATTTGGCAGGATGTTGGCCAACCATGTCGGATAGTCAACCACTCTGAGAACCTTAGCTTTGATCTACTTGGTGACTTCTTCTTTGTTTTTCAGACTCATGTCTGGCTTGAACTTTCTGAGCTTCTGTTTTACTAACAGACACGTTGGATTGGTAGGTAGTTTATGAGCCACTATAGATGTGCTCAAACCAGTCATATCATCATAAGACCATGCGAAAATACCCTCATATTCTTTCAGGAAATGGGTGTATTCCTCTTTCTCTGATGGTGACAGGTGAATGCTTATGCGAGTTTCTTTGACCGTTTTGGTATCTCCCAAGTTGACTATCTCAGTTTCGTCCAGGTTGGACTTAGGCTTGTTCTCAAAATTCTCCACTTCTCTAAAAATTTCCTCAAGTATTATATCCTCTTCTTATATTTCTTCTGAGTCACTATCCTTAAGTTGCCTTGTCTCATTACATGTCACAATTGTCGGTTCATCAAGATAAGAAATAGTAATGATGTAGAGGATAGTCATAAATAATAAAATAGCGAACCATTGATAAGTATCAAGATGTCAAACAATAAGCGATTTTAATGATTCAAATAATCGTTTCAAAACAATTGAAACAAAACATTGAAAATATTTTTTAAAAAAATGCTCATAAGGATTGTTTTCAAAACAAATGACACTAGCAACCAAGCTACCCTGGAACTCAGCGGGCCCTTGATAGTGTGGCAGTCCCGTTCCTGATAAGCCTTTTCCACTGTCTGGATGACGAGGCCTTCCTCCTCCTCCTCCTCCTCCTCAACTACTACACTACAATCCATGTCTTCATCTTCCAAGAATAGATTCCTTAGACTAGCTAGCTTTTCATCTTCTTCAGATCCCCATATCATATCGGCCTGATGGAAGGATTGGCTCAAATGTGATATCGGTTGCTCGAGAGGGTAATAAGGACCATTCCATGGTGGTTACCAATTTTGATACTCGTGCCAGGTGTATTGATATCCTAGTCCAAAAGTCATGCCGTGACATTTTAACTGTATTGGTTTGGTGATCCCTTAGAGATTCTTTCCGAGACCCCTACCGAGTTCATACCATGTCCATGCCAATATGCTTTCTATTTTGCTACTCCACCATTTTTCCTTCTCGATCGCGTTAACACGCTTAATGCGATGGTAAGTCTCCCCCTAACTTCCTTCTGTTCTCCACAACCAGAATAGTCTAGTTAGTATAAATAGGGTTACTCTCGTCTCCATGAATGATTACCTCCTGATGATTCCATTCGAACTTCATAGCCTGATGAAGAGTAGATGCTACAACCCCAACGGTGTGTATCTAAGGTCGTCCCAATAAAATATTGTAAGAGGCAGATGTGTCGAGCACTTGGAATTCAACATCAACAAGTTGGGCCCATTTGTAAACAGAGGTTGGTTTCTCCGATTGTGGCCCTTTGAGACCCATAGAATGCTTTTACATTCATAGTTCTTGCTCGTATCTCATGCAAACCTTTACCCAACCTCTTCAAAGTAGTCAACGGGCAGATGTTGAGACTTGAACCCCCATCTATCAAGACCCTGGCAATGAATTTGTCTTCACACTGTACTATGATATGCATCGCCCTGTTATGGCTCAACAATTCTGGAGGCAATTCATCTTCATGGAAAGTGGCTTTCCATTACTTTTCCTACCATGTTAGCCATCTCCCCACTGGTAATGTTGTTGGGTACATAAGCCTCGTTCAATACCTCCATCAATGCATTCCTATGTGCTTCAGAATTCTGCAGTAGTGAGAGTATGGGTATCTGAGCAGGGGTTTTTTTAGATGGTCAACCACAAAATACTCTCTCGGTTGAACCTTTCTCCAAATATCATCCGGGCCAGTTTCAATGATAGGCTGTTTGGAAGTGACTTCTTTACTTGTTCCCCCAAATGCTCAGGTGTGTAAACCCTACCAGTTCTGGTCATACTCTGAGCTGCACCAGATTCTTCCATTTTCCCTTTTCCTTTCCTTCTTGCTTCTGCGATATGGTCCCAAGGTACAACATTGAAATTAAAGGATGGTGTGGGTGCTACCGTTATGGTGAATGGTGTGGTCACTTCTACTTCAAACAGAGCGGGCGCGGCTGAAGGTGTTGTTACTTCAACCTCGAATGAAGTTGGTGCAGCTACATCAACCTCAATCGGTGACTGTATATGTACCACAATAGGTGTGAGAGTTACTGGAGGCATTTTAGGACCATCCCCTTCTCGAATGAGCCCAATTGACCCTTCCGGGTCCCACTCTTCATCTATTTCTATCATATTTACCCCCTCGCCCCTGTGATCCGGAAGGGGATTGTTGCGGAAATTAGGTGCAGTCTTCTTTGCCTGTATAACTTTGGTATCAATCAGCGTCTGGATTTTATCCTTTTGAGTGCGACATTCATCAATAGTGTGACTCTTCATGCCCGAGTGGTAGGCACATGTCTTATTCAGATTGACCCATTGAGAGGAAATTTCCATGGCGACAACGGGAATGAGAGTGGCATAGCCGGCAGCTTTCAATCTCTCATACAACTGGTCAATAGGTTTGGAAATAGGAGTGTATTGTCTGGGCGGTCTATGGTCGAAATCCGGCCTGGGTTTTTGGTAATTTTGGCAGGCTTGTAGTGAGTGGTAATATGCTGGCTGGGTGTTGTAAGTATAGTAAGCGGTGGCGGGTTGTTGATATCTGGGAGGTGAAGGATGATATGTGGGTGGAGGTGTTTGGTATGTGAGAGGAGACTTCTGACCTTGGGCTACCATCACAGCCCCTACTTCCTTCTTTTTGGATATTCCCCCTGATTGTAAGACTTTGTTCGTAGCTTGTAATGCCTCGAAATTTGTTACCATCCCGCTTTTGATTCCCTCTTCTATTCTTTCTCCCAATTTTATGATGTTAGAGAATTTATGATTTTCATTAACCATCAACCTCTCATAATATTTCGGATCCTGGGCTCGGACAAAGAATTTGTTCATTTGTTCTTCTTCCAATGCCGGCCTTACCTTTGTAGCTTCTGATCTCCATGGAGTAGCATACTCGCGGGAAGTATCTTTTGACTTCTTCTTATGATTATGGATATAGAAGATATCTGGTGCATTCTGTGTATTGAATCTGAACCGGTCCATGAAATCTGACGCCATGCTTACCTAGTTAATCCACTTTATTAGATTTTTACTGATGTACCAGGATAGGGCGTCTCCAGTGAGGCTCCTCATGGATAACTTCATGCGGATTCTTTTATCTTTACGAAAGCCTACAAGCTTGTTGCAATACGTTCTCAGATGCACCTTTGGATTACCTTTTCCGTCTAACATTTCGAACTTAGGAGGTTTGTTACCCTATGGCAGTTCTACGTCCGGTTGAATACATAAATCCTCATTTTTCAAACCTTCGATTCCTTTACCACCTTCAACACCTTGGACTCGACTTGTAAGCTTCTTAAGTTCTTCCGCCATGTTCTTGATGAGCAGGTCCTTCTCGGCGGGTTCCGGTGCGTACGAGGATTGTTGTGAAATATGGGGTAAGGTTTCTACATATATGGGGGATTTGGGTGTAGTGGTGATCATTGGTTGAGTTTTGGAGATTAGGGGTAGGTTGTGGTGTGTTTTGAGTAGTGTGGTAGGTGGTAGTTTGTGGGTACTGGGTTAGATGATGTTGGTGTTGTGGAGGAGTTGGTACTGGTGGAGGATTAGGATTTTGGGGAGGCATGGCGTATTGATGAGGTACAGGAGGATTTTGTGGGTGCTGGTTCTGTGTGTTTTGAGGAGGTGTTGGGTTTTGGGCATTTTGTTGGTTGATGTCGGGAATGTTTAGGGTGAGGGAAAGGTTTGCGAAGTTCCAGAGCTGCTCAAGTTCCTCTTGTAACTCCAGTATCTTTTGATCTAACCGCAAAACCAAGTCATTCTGCGCCGGAGTACTTCGACCATCTGAAGTTTCGACATTCACTGCATGTGTTGCGTTGTCTTTCCTGATACTACTCATATCGTCCATCTTAGCCTTTCCTTTGTTCTTAGGATCACTTGGAGGATGAGGAGGTGGAGGACCTCTAGATATGGTATGATATGCCGATGATGCTAGTATGCACAAACCAACCTTAGGGGATGGGAATAAACAAAGAAATAAGAAAAGCAAAAGGTAAACAAGTCAGTAGGGAATATTAAAATGATATTTTCCGTATTTAACACGTATTGCCGAATTATAAATTCGCGTCCTAATTTGGGGACCTCATTGTGCCCGAGGTAGGCCTAGCAACATATAGATTTTGGATAAAACTCAACGCCGACAAATTCGTCATTTCATTAATATGATAAATAGACCAAATCTCTACTAAAACGACAATAATTATAATGAGTTACTAGTGGCATTTGCCTTATTACAATCGAATTGTAAAATGAATCTAGAAAACAAGTAAATACCAATCCTAATATACTCGGTCCAAGAGGGACCTTCTCTAAGCTTGGCCTTCTTAGCCCCATCAATCAGATTCCCCAGGTCGCGCATGTCCTAAAGCAGATATGCCCTTGATAGATGTCCTCCTTCATTGCCCTCTTCATTCTGACAATCCGAAACCCTTTTCCTCATCTTCCCCTCATGTTTCATCAAAACCTGCTCCAAATACTCCAACCTCTATGTTGATTTAGTAGCAATTCCTCCCCATTAATTGATTGCTTCCATGTCCACTTTGTGTTGTTCCAAATGCCTGACCTCATATTCAAAAACCCTTTTGCGCAACCTCCTGTGTTTGACTTATGCCTCAGCAGCATCGTCTATGACCCTATTTCTCAAGTCAATTCCTGGCTTGACCTGTCCTGCTATGCCATCGACCAACCATGATGGGTAGAAGTACACGTGGTCAACATGATACTGGTCTGGCTCGATATGCCACATGTGTTGTGCCTCGAACTCGAATGGAATGGCATTCCCTTGGAAGTCTGCTTTGTAGTGAACCATTTTGGAAACTCGTGGTATGACCTGTTTCCTCCCAGCTTGCTTCATGACTCTGATAGGAGCATAAGGATAGATACCCCTTAATCCGATCAACACTAGATGAGGAACATCTCTCGACCTGATGATGAATTCACTAGTAGGGAACCACTCGAACATCCAATGTACTTTGTCATCAGTTAAATTGTTAAAGAAATGTGCCCAACTCATAGGATTTCCTAGTTGTGCGAACCTGTCTGGGATAAAAGTCATTCTCTTCCGATGGTGATAAGCTATGTGGTCATTCCATGGTCGCCGCAAAAACTCTTGACGGTATTCTCCTCTTTGAAGGTGTTCCAAAAGCCATATTTGCAACAACAGGTTGTAACCCTCAAAATGCCTATATCCTTTTTTGCAATGGTCTAAGGATCGGTACATCTCAACCAAGATAATTGGGAAAATAGCATAAGTTTGCCCCTCGATTCCTTCCATTCGGGTCTTAGTGACCATAGCTAGGCGAGTGTGGATTCTTTCTCCTTGTATCGGGAATATCAGCATCCCCAGAAAACAGACAATGAATACAAAGACCCGACGGTGAGTCCAACCCAAAGAAGTGATGTCAAACTCATCATGATAAAGGCGATAGGACTTGCTGTGCCCATAACGCTCGTAAAGGAAATCGAATGGTATGTAAGATTTCTTCAGACAGACTAACTCATCATTTTTCCTGAAACCCATCATCTTTAGAAGCCTCGAGAAGTACAATTTTCCGGTACCAACAAACCAGGGCTATCCCTGGGGAGCCCAGCAAATCCTCCTATTTCCTCTAGAAGGGGAGTCATTTCTCTATTACCAAAATGGAAGACGACCCTCTCATCTCAGAACATAGTAGCAGCCTCAATCAGTACATTGTTTGGTTGAATATCTAATGAGGAAGGTAAATTCTCGAGGACTCTTTTCACATGGTTTTTGTCAATAGGTGAGAGATTTTCCCACCAATCCAGCAATAAAGGTGGGATACTTCGAACCATGCCGAACCCGGGGACTTCGTGCCTTATTTCTGCAAAATAAATAAAGTTAGCCCTTTCCCCTCCTGATTTGACTATTTACACATTAATGATTAGCATATCGGCACGTTTTCTCCAAATAATGCACATATCATGATTGTACCCATTGAGATTATGGAAATCTAGACGGGCTTTGGGCAAGCCTTACCTTAGAGAGTAATTACGCGGACAGCGTTCTAACCCATACTAGGTTTAGACATGATGCATGCACAGTTAATATTAGAGTGGGGGTTTCTAGAAAAGTCTAGACTGGTACCCTCAAGCGGACAACTTGAGAGGGAAGGGAACGGAACCGTCGCTTGCACCGCTGATTGACTAGTTTTACCGCAAATAAGCCTTTCCAAATTTAAAAGGGTGATTTACGAAAAGTGCGGACACTCATCAAGCGTCGCTATGGTATTAGCTACGCACGAGTGGAATATGATGTGGAGCATGATTTATGAAAAGAGAAAACAACATGTTGTCAAGTATTTTCCATGATGAAGACAAGAAATGCAGTATTAAATGGAACTTACATAAAAAAAAAGAACAACAAGGAAGAAGTTAGTTCACACAATGTGAAAAAATTGTAATAAAGCAAGCGAAGGGTAAGGGTAGGGAGAGACATGATGTAGAAAAATTTAAAAAATGACTTGGGGAAAACAAAAATAAAAGGAGAACGTATATTGTAACCGAGTTGAGCAGAGATTTGCACATTAATGCGAACTCAAATGAAAGGGAGAACGGGAAAAGGGTGTGCATGTGGCAAATAAAAGGGAAACGGGAACGGGATATTCATGTGACAACAAAAATAATAAAAGACACGTTTATCAGAGAAGACTAGTTCATACAAATCAAATTTTCTATTGTAAGAGCCTAAAAATATCCCCAGCAGAGTCGCCATGCTGTCGTGGCCCTTTTTCTCGCGAAATCAGGTTTCAACACATGACAACTCTTTTAAGGAAGAATTTTAAAAGAGAGAGTCGCCACCTATCGGGTTTGAGGTGCTTTAGGAAACCTATTTGCAAATAACTCTAGTTTAACCAGTTTACGTCACCAAAGATCGGGTAAGGGCTCAAATTACCTCGAGGAGAAGGTATTAGGAATTCCTCGAGGTCCACAACTGTGGGTCCCGACTGAACTCGAATTATATGAATTAGTCCAAGATAAAGAGAAAGAAAATCAGTTGGGGTAATTATTAAAATCAACCAATAAACAGAATAATTGATTTTAAGACAAGAAAGAGGGGGGGG
>ML385733.1:0-48715 GCA_005239525.1 Nicotiana knightiana | reverse complement strand
GGGGATGGGGGGTCCTAAATTTTTTAACCTAAAGGATCACCCCGTGCAACATAAATAATACTTCGTAACTCCCTCAAGCTAGTGTATTACTCGTATTATTCAGCGGGCACAGACTATCATCTCCTGCTACCCGATTACTATTTTTAAGTTGTTACCTACGGCATACTAATTGATTCTAAATCGTACCTTATGCGTGCACTACCCGTCCTACACCTATGGTCCAGGAGACGTTAGGGCCTCTATTTTGGGTGGTTCTAGACCTCACTTAAGCTGCTCATAAATGTAAAACTAAGCGATATGCGAAACCCATTGGACTTCATGTAAAAGCAATTAAGGGCTCAAGTTAGCCTCCGCACTTAGACAACAAATGCATGCAAACAAATTGGCGTTTGACAGCTTCAGAATTGAGACGAGTTAAAGTCATTAAATCCTATAGACATGATTTCTATGTGATTCTGAATTTTGAACGTGCAGACAGTTTCATATGCAAGGCCATTTTTAAAAATGATTTCTAAGTGACTGAACAGTTTCCTACTGATTAGCGGTTAAACATATAGGCATGCTATCTAGGTTATTTATGCAGTAATTGGCAGTGATAACTACAAGAGAATATTTAGAATTATTCAGTTTGATCCTATAGGCATGATTTCTAATAGTGTTCAACGAGACAATGTTTAAATTTCAATATCAGTACTTAAAAAGCGAGTAGCATTACCCTATAGGTATTATATTTATAATGCAGATTTGGTAGAACATAAATTAACAGAACCCTATAGCACCTAATGAATATGTTGTAATGCACATTGAGACATTTATTTGCTATAAACATGGTTTCTAGCATGTGGAAGCAGAATATGTTAAGCGAATTAAACACTTATATGCACACACGACAGCAGAACATATTTGAGCAAAGTAAACACCTATAGGCAGGTTATCTAACACATACAGTAGCAGAACATATTCGAGCAAAGTAAACACCAATATGAAGGATTTCTACCCATTTCATGTGAAGTATTAAAATAGACCCCTTTTCCCAATTTCACTAACACCCCAATTGTTATTACAACATTATTACAAGCCCAATGAATGAAGTAAATTACAGAATTACAGAATAGCTATAGTGAGCCTAAGGCAGGCCCAAAATATACCCGGCTAGGCCAGGCCTTCAGCCTCAAGTCCACAAAATTTCGCAACAGTCTAGAAGTCATATCTTCATTTACATATAGCAACCAAAAACTAGTAGCCACAGCTGATCAACAACCATTTATACAAACTAGTTGATTCAGCCAGTAGGTTAAAAAGGCAGAGTTGAGCAATTAGGAAGGTGGCAAAGAACCATGACCCTAGTGTGTCAGAGTTCCCAAGGGCTTCAAGAACCCAAGGAAGTTCTCACACTAGGGAGGTTAATAGAGGAAATTCAGGGAATGAGTAAGGACCAAGTTCTAGTGTGTCAGAGTTCACAAGGGTCTCAATTGGACCCCGAGCAATGTTCACACTAGGGAGGTCAATGATAGAACTAGGTAGCCTTGGCTTTCAGCCGGCTAAGAATGAGAACTCAAAAGGGCCCAAATAGCAAGTGAAAGAGAGTAAACTAAGGTTGAGGGACAACACTGAACGATACAAACATGGTCAAGTGGAGCACACAGAGCAGATAATCAAACAAGGATTTAGATTTTAAGGACAGACTTAACAAAGATTAAAAAGAACAAGTTCAACACCTAGTACATAAATAGTCACATATTAACAAAACAAGTTTGCAGGCTTGGTATACACAGACTCATAGTAAAGAAAAATTTCAAATTATACTAAGAATATATGCTAGCGTTACAAGAAAGGAATCACACTAATTGGCAACAAAATTTAGATAGGATGAGAACAGATTATTGCAACTACTGGGAAGTTAAGAAGATCAAAACATACTAAAGGCATAATAACAGGATCAAACATGTTATATAGACAGGATATCATCACAACAATTCAGAATATGATAGGAAACAAACTTGTGCAATACAATGAGTGTACATATTCATATTTTGCATACAATTGACTAAGCGACTAAAAAGGGATACGAATTATGCAGGTAAAGCATGTTCAAGTAGCATGACTGATAGCCTAAAGCAATAACAAAGAGATGGTAAAGAATGAAAACGTCCTAAACAATAGTAAATTGCAACACATAGGCTAGATAGGAATGAAAGGAATCTAATTTACTCAAATCAATTTTAGGCATGTTTCAAAACTTCAACATAATGAGTTCAAAGGTTAACGAGACCTAAAACAGAAGTAAAGCAATCAGGATTGCACACAAGAACAACCCAGAAAAACACACTAAACTACAACCTCCAGAAGTGAAAACATGTGCAAATCATAGATACATGGGAATGAAATTAAGAGGTCTAGTGACTTACCAGTTAAGCGAAAATACAAGAAAGAACAAATGTCCTCAGTGTTCTGAATATCAACGAGAAGCAAGAACCCAGAATTTAGTGGCCTTGGCTTTCTGCCGGCCAAGAAACCAAAGTATAGAACGGGATAATAAAGGAATAACATAATAGAGCTTTAAATCTAGTGAGGTTATAGCGATCCAAGTTCTTTTTCTAAAAGGAAATGGGGAGGGGTTTATATAGTAACAAAATCGAACAAGTAAACAAGGAAAACTGTAAAATCAAACATAAATAAGGAAGTATTAACATGTAGAATAAAATAAAAATCGGATTTAGAAAAACAAATAGGTAACCCTAGTTGACAAAAATCAAAGATTGGCCGGGAATCTTGGCTAATCGGACCCATATAGCCATGGTCATGCTGTATATGGACTAAATATTTTCCAGTTTCAAACGGTTGAGGCTAATCTCCCTTGATTCGGAGATTTACACTTGCCAAAATAGGGCAAGTACTTATGTAATGCCAAAATCGGGTAAGAAACAACGAGACATGGCATAAATGGAAAGGGAATCAAATAGTGATTCCATGTTGGAGTCGGATTTAGGGTAGAAAAAAAGAGACGACTGCTAGGGTTTGACAGGAGAGGAGAAAAGAGGATTTAGGGGCAGCCATCGGTGATAAATGATTAGGTTAGGTTTAGACGGCCACAATTAGAAGGGGTCTTGGGTTTGGTTGGTTTAGACGGGTCGTGACTGGGTTGTGGGGCTGGGTTAACTAATTGGGATGGGGGTTATTTAGGCTAGGGTGTTAGATTTTGGGCGAGTAATTGGTCCGAAAATAGGTAGGTTTTTAGGCTAGGTTTTAAATACCCAATGTTTATTAAAAAATAATTTATAAAAGTAATTGATAAATAACATAAATATCATTTGTGCACTAAAAATGATTAAAATAATTACTTAACACTATCAAAATATAAAAGGTCATTTTCTGCATAAAATAATGTAATTATACATTAATATGGGATATTATTGTGAAAATGTGCAATTAGCCCTAAAATGCAAATGTAATTATAAAAAATGCATTGAAAATATTCAAAACATCATGTTGTTGTAAATGATAAGTTTATATGATTAAATCACCATAAAAATTATTTGAAGGATAATTACTGGATATTTATATAATAAAAATGCATAAATAAATTGATTTAAATCCTTTAAAATTATGGAAACATAAAAGGGTCAAATATATCCCTGTACTATCAAAAATAGTTTAAATATACCCTTCGTTATACTATTTGGTCATTTCAAACCCTACAGTTATACTATGGAACAAATATACCCTTATTTTAGACGGAATGCCACGTGGCTGCATCAGATTAAATCAACCCATCCCATTTTTTAACCGATTCGTTTCAAGAAAACCACTTGACCCAAAGTCAAGCCCCATTTCTTCTCTAATCTCTCTCTTTTCCTCCTCTTTCTCCATCATCTCATTGTTATGACAATGGCCGAAATTTCCACAGGAAAACTCACCGGAAACCATGGAGAATCTTCAGATTTGTCACCTCACACTTTCTCTTCCCCTTTCTCGATACCTACACACATTTATACATAGATCTAGAGAAATATATACACGAGGTCAAAGATCTAAAAGTCTTGGGTCAGGATTTTACTGGATTTGACCATGAATATATTTTTCCGGCGAGTCATTTCTCTATTTTTTCATATTTTCATTTTATTTATCAGATTCAAAGACGAAATAGATAGTTAAAACTCCAACCATCCATTTTTTAAATGTAACGACCCGGCCGGTAGTTTAGTGAGATTAGCCCCGTTTCTCCTATTTCTGCTTTATCATATATTTCTTAGCCTATTTATGTTGTGTTGGGTCGGTTGTTCGGGTTCGGAGTGGCCGTGGTGAGAACTGAGACACTTAGTCTCTTAAATTGGTTTAATAATTAGAAAAGTCAACTGGGAGTTGACTTGTTGGTAAACGACCTCGGAATGTAGATTTTATGGCTCAGATATCTTTGTTAGGTGATTTGAGACTTAGGAGTGTGTTCAGAATGTGGTTTTGATGTCCGGTGTAGAATTAGGCTTGAATTGGCGAAGTTAAGTTTTTGACGATTTCCGGTCGGCAATGGAAAGTTAGCTATCGGGGTCGAAATGGAATTCCGAAAATTGGAACAGGTTCGTAGTGTCATTTTGGACGTGTTTGCAAATTTTCAGGTCATTCGGACGTGTTTTGGTTGGTTTCGGCACCATTGGCGGAATTTAGGAACCTCAAAGTTCATAAACTTGAACCCAATGTGATTTTGGTGTTTTGGCATTGTTTTGGGTGTTTCGAAGGTTCGACTAAGTTTGAATAAGGTTATGGGACTTTTTTGTGTTTTTGGTTGGGGTCCCGAGGGGCTCGGGATGATTTCGGATAGTCATCGGAGGGATTGAAGTTGGAAAATGCAGCTGAAGAAGCTGTTGGTGACAGGCACCTGGTATGGCCGCACCTGCGGAAGGGTAGCCGCATGTGCGGGGTGGCTTGCGCAGGTGCAAAAAGGGGTCAGGCTGGAGGAAGTCGTAGGTGCGAGGCATGGGCCGCACCTGCGGAGCCGCATGTGCGGGTGATTCACTGCAGGTGCGAGATTTGGGCATTTAGTGGAATTCCGCAGGTGCGAAGCAAGGGCTGCAGGTGCGGTTTCACTGGGCAGGAAGTATAAATACATGCCTCCCCAAATTTTTTGCATTTTTCATCACTTTTACATGCGGGTTGAGTCATTTTGGGAGCAATTTGAAGAAGGATTTCGAGGGTCTTCTGTGGAGGTAAGTTTCTCGGACTAAGGACTCGATTCTATGTTGTTATTTGACGGATTAGGCTTGGGATTAGTGGATTTAATGGCATAAATTGGGGGTTTAGGGCTTGGGAAATTGAGACTTATATAATTAAGGAATTTAGGGGTCAATTGTGGTCGGATTTTGATGCGTTTTATATGTGTAGACTCCGGAAAGGATAAGGATTCTTGTGATGCTATTTTTATCGAATTCCGAGACGTGGGATCGGGGCTCGGGTTTGGCCAAATTTTGAGAATTTTGGTTAAAAGTGATAGTTTTCGATTGGGCTTTGTTCTTTTAGCGTATATTGATGATGTTAATCTGGTTTTGGTTAGATTCGGAGCAATCATGAGCCGATTCGAGAGGCAAGAGCATCGCAGATTAGTATTTGGGCTGAGTTGAGGTAAGTAATGACTGTAAATCTTGTCCTGAGGGTATGAAACCCCAGACTTCGTATTTTCTCACTATTTTTGGAGTGGAGCACATGCCAGATGATGAGTGTGTGGCGTGCACTGATTTTTGGGTTTGGACTTGGTCCTTTCCGCGACAACTATTGAGTTGCGTATTTACTATAAATCATATGTTAAATTGTGTTTTTAAAACTATTGCTATATTTGGCTGTAAGCCATGTTTGGGGCCTTGCGCCGACTTGTTTAGACCCCTAGGGGGATTTTACTACTATTTCCTCACCATGTTGCCTTATGATTTACACTCAGAGTCATATTATGCTTAACTGTTTTCGGAACTCAGCCTTATTTACACTATTTTGAGATATAAAATGATGTTTTGGGTCGATTACCCCGTTTTATTGATAGCCCGAGTGGCTTAATGAGAGTTTCTGACTGAGTGAGGCTGAGGGCCTGATTGTGAGGATATGAGATGCCACAAGGTGGCTTGATATTAGCGCTTGGGCTGAAGGAGCCCCTTCGGAGTCTGCGCACACCCCTAGTGAGCGCAGGTACCTACTGAATACGAGTGCCGAGTGACGAGTGAAGAGTGACAGTGCTCCCGAGGGGTTGATACTGAGTGATTGTGAGGTATGCTGAGCGACTGATTCTGAGTGATGATTTGCCCGAGGGGCGATTTGTACTTTATATTTTGGCCCGAGGGGCTATTTATGATTTATTCCATTTTACACTAAACTCCTCGGGTATTTTATTTCTGAAATTGTTGAAAAACACATTTTTTTAAGGATTTTTCTGAAGTTGGATTTTAAATCATGTTGGAAAGAAAGGCTGTGCTTATTGTGAACTTATGATTTGATCTTATGTGTTTCTTACTGCTTAGACTTGATTTATTTTCATTACTACTGAGTTGGCGTACGCACACTACTCCCTGCACCCCTATGTGCAGATACAGGTGCTGGTACCGAGCACTAGCTTCCTTCCTTTGTGTGGAGCCGGAGTTGGGACTTCGAGGTAGCTGTTCAACGTCCACAACATCTCTTTTCCCATTTCTTGTGTTGTACTTAGTTCCTCGTTCCGAGTCTTGATGTATTTTGGCAGTAGGGTTATTTTGTACTGGCTCATGACGGCTGACTCCAGGTTTTGGGAAAGTGTATAAATTGTTTTACTCATTTTGTTGCTTTAAACTGCTTAAGCGAAAGAAATTTTTGTGAAAGATCGGAATAGTTTTTGAAATTATGAAATATTATGTCAGTATGTAATTGTTGGCTAGCCTAGTTCCATGATATGCGCCATCACGGCCGGCTTAGGATTTGGGGTCGTGACAAGTTGGTATCAGAGCCTAGGTTACATATGACTTAATGGTCATGAGCAGGTTTAGTAGAGTCTTGTCGATCGGTATGGAGACGTCTGTACTTATCTTCGAGAGGCTGCATAACCCTTAAGAAAAATCTCATTTTCTTGAATTCTGTCGTGCCATTTTGTTGATTCTGGAAATATAAACTTTTGTTCTTTCATTCTCTCACAGATGGTGAGGACTCGCGCTACCGATCAGGGTGACCAGCCACAAACTAGACTAGCGAAAGGTCGAGGCTGCGGTCGAGGCCGTGGTTGAGGTGGGGACTAGCCCGTGCAGCAGCTGGGGAAGTACCAGAGGGTCCACCTACCATTCAAGATCAGGTTGCCGCTGCAGATACTCCAACAGGATAGGCTCAGGCACCGGTGCCTATTATTATTCCGGGTCTTCAGGCGACCTTGGCTCAAATCTTGACTGTATGTACCACCCTTGCTCAGGTAGTTGCTGTGTCTTCTACTGCTGCTACTTCTCAGTCCCGGGGAGGAAATCAGACTCCAGCTTCCCGGACACCTGAGCAGGTTACTCAGGGCCTTCAGACACCGGGGATAGTTCCAGCCCAGCCGGTTGCTCCAGTTCAGGACTTCATGGTTCCAGCTATGCCAGATGATGAGCAGCGTTGGCTGGAGAGATTTACTAGGCTTTAGCCTCCGACATTCAGTGGCGCTGAGAGCGAGGATGCCCAGGGTTTTTTGGATAAGTGTTAGAGGATGCTTTGCACTGCTGGGATTCTGGAGACTAGTGGGGTCTCGTTTGCTACTTTTCAGTTTTCTGGGGCTGATTTTACTTGGTGGGAGTCCTTCAAGAGGTGTAGGCCTGTTGTTTTAGCACCCCTCACCTGGCAGCAGTTCTCCACTATCTTCTTGGAGAAGTATGTTCCCTAGTCTCACAGGGAGGAGCAGCGCAGGCAGTGTGACCAGCTGCGTCAGGGGGAGCTATCAGTGATGCAATATGATATGTGGTTTTTAGAGTTGGCTCGTCATGCCACCGAGTTGGTTCCTACTGATAGGGAGAGGATTAGGAGGTTCGTAGATGGCCTCACTTATCAGCTCCACCTTTTTATGACTCGGGAGAGGGTATCAGGTGCTACCTCTGAGCATGTTGTTGGTATTGCTCGAGATATTGAGTCGGTTCGCCGCCAAGAGCGGGAGGAGAGGGAGTCCAAGAGGCCTCGTGGATCGGGTGGTTCTAGTGGTGATCCTTCTAGGGGGCAGTTTCAGCATGGTATAGGTCGTTCATTCAGGCCTCCTCAGTCAGTCCGCCCAGCCTATAGTGATGCATCTTCGGGGTATGTTCCCCGTAGTTCTCAGTTGGGCCGTTCTTCATTTGGTGCCCTTCCAGCCCAGGGTACGGCTCGAGCACCACCAGTTCAGAGTTCCTCTATGCATGATTCTTCTAGTGGCCATTCTGGTGCCAAGGGTTTCTATCAGTCCCCAGCTCCAGCTCTAGGGAGTTGTTTTGAGTGCGGAGAGTTTGGGCACATGTGGAGGCAGTGTCCCTGTTGTTTTGGTGGTTCCTCTCAGCAGAGGGGCCAACCTTCGACTTTTGCTCCATTTACTTCACCACCCGCCCAGATAGCTAGGGTGGGGGCCAAACCGCCAGGGGCCGCCCTAGAAGGGGAGGTCGTGCAGGTGGAGGTCAGGCTCGTATCTATGCACTTCCACTTAGGCCAGATGCTATGGCCTCGGATACAGTGATCACAGGTATTGTCTCAGTCTGTCGCCGAGATGCTTTGGCTTTATTTGACCCTGGTTCTACATATTCCTATGTTTTATCATATTTTGCCCATTTTATGGATATGCCCCGTGAGTCTCTAGTTACATCGATTTATGTGTCAACTCCGGTGGGCGATACTTTTATTGTGGACCATGTGCATCGACCGTGTGTGATATCTACTGGGAGTCTGGAGACCCGAGTGGACCTATTGTTACTTAGCATGGTTGATTTTGACGTGATATTGGTCATGTATTGGCTATCTCCGTGTCATGCTGTTGCTTATTGTCACGCTAAGACCGTGACCTTAGCTATGCCAAGATTTCGGAGGGTTGAGAGGAGAGGTTCTTCTGAGTATGTGCCTAGCAGGGTGATTTCCTACCTGAAGGCTCAGCGTATGTTTGAAATGGGGTAGTTATCGTATTTGGATTTTGTGAGGGATGTTAGTGGTGAGACTCCCGCTATTGATTCGGTTCCTATGGTTCATGATTTTTCGGATGTGTTTTCTGCAGACCTGCCAGGCATGCCACATGACAGGGACATTGATTTTGGTATTGACCTGGTGCCAGGCACTCAGCCTATCTCTATTCCACCTTATCGTATGGCACCAGTGTTTTCTACAGATCTTTCGTCATCGTGTTTATTGACGATATCTTGGTGTATTCCTGATCTCGGGAGGATCATGAGCAGCATTTGAGAGTTGTGCTTCAGACCTTAAGGGAGAAGAAGTTGTATGCAAAATTTTTGAAGTGTGAGTTCTAGCTTGATTTAGTAGCGTTCTTGGGGAACGTGATGTCCAGTGAGGGTATTCAGGTTGATCTGAAGAAGATAGAGGCAGTGCATAGCTGGCCTAGACCGTCATCAACTACAGATATTCACAGTTTCCTTGGTTTGGTAGGGTACTATCATCGTTTTGTAGAGGGATTTTCATCTATTGCAGCACCTATGACCAGGCTGACCCAGAAGGGTGCTCAGTTCAGGTGGACTGAGGAGTGAGAGGAGAGCTTTCAGAAGCTCAAGTCAGCTTTAACCATAACTCCGGTGTTGGTTTTTCCTACTGGTTCAGGTTCTTATACAGTTTACTGTGGCGCCTCGAGAATTGGCCTTGGAGCGGTTTTGATGCAGGATAGTAGGGTGATTGCCTACGCGTCCAGAAAGTTGGATGCACGAGAAGAATTATCGAATGCACGATCTTGAGCTAGCATCTATTGTCCATGCCTTGAAGATTTGGCGTCATTATTTGTATGGACTGCATTGTGAGATTTTCACTGATCACCGTAGTTTGCAGCATCTGGTTAAGCAGAAGGATCTGAATTTGCGTCAGAGGAAATGGTTGGAGCTTCTCAAGGATTATGACCTCACTATTCTATATCATCCGGGGAAGGCCAATGTAGTGGCCGATGCCCTGAGTCGCAGAGCAGAGAGTTTGGGGAGTATAACCTACCTTCCAGTAGCAGAACGACCTTTAGCACTTGATGCTCAGACTTTAGCAGGTCAGTTGGTGAGATTGGATCTATCAGAGCCCCCGTGGGTATTGACTTGTGTAGCCTCCAAGTCTTCTCTTTATGATCATATTAGAGCATGCCAGTATGATGATCCACACTTGCTCGTTCTTCAGAACAGGGTCCATCGCGGGGATGCCAGGGATATGGTTATTATTGATGATGGGGTCATGAGGATGCAGGGTCGGATTTGCATGAACAATGTGGATGGGCTTCAAGATTTGATTCTAGCTGAGGCCCATAGTTCACGGTATTCCATCTATCCGGGTGCCGCAAAGATGTATCAGGATCTGAGACAACATTATTGGTGGAGGCGGACGAAGAGGGATATTGTTGAGTTCATGGCTTGGTGTCTCAACTGTCAGCAGGTCAAGTATGAGCACTAGATACTGGGTGGATCGCTTAGAGATTAGATATTCCGGAGTGGAAGTGGGAGCGGATCACCATGGACTTTGTAGTTGGGTTTCCACGAACTTCGAGGAGGTTTGATCCTATATGGGTTATTGTGGATTGGCTGACCAAGTCCGCACACTTCATTCCTGTTGGTACTACTTATTCTTCGTAGCGGTTAGCTGAGATTTATATTAGGGAGATTGTTCGATTACATGGGGTTCCAGTTTCTATCATTTCCGACAGAGGTACTTAGTTCACATCTCAGTTTTGGAAGGCCGTGCAGAGGGAATTAGGTACTCAGGTTGATTTGAGCACATCGTTTCATCCTCAGACCGACGGGCAGTTGGAGCATACTATTCAAATTCTGGAGGACATGTTGCGTGCGTGTGTCATTGATTTTGGGGGTTCATGGGACCAGTTTCTGCCACTCGCGGAGTTTGAATATAATAATAGTTATCAGTCAAGTATCCAGATGGCTCCGTATGAGGCTTTATATGGTAGGAGGTGTAGATCTCCGGTTGGTTGGTTTGAGACGGGCGAGGCTAGGCTATTGGGCACAGACTTGGTTCAGGATGCGTTGGGTAAGGTGAAGTTGATTCAGAATCGGCTTCCCACGGCGCAATCAAGGTAGAAGAGTTATGCGGACCGGTAGGTCCGAGATGTGTCTTTCATGGTTGGGGAGAAGGTGCTACTGAAGGTGTCACCTATGAAGGGTGTTATGAGGTTCAGGAAGAGGGGAAAACTGAGTCCCCGTTTCATTGGGCCATTTGAGGTGCTTCAGAGGATTCGCGAGGTGGCTTATAGACTTGCCTTGCCTCCCAACTTATCGAGTATTCATCCGGTGTTCCGTGTTTCGATGCTCCAGAAGTATGTTGGTTACCCGTCTCATGTTTTGGACTTCAGTACGGTTCAACTCGAGGGTGATATGTCATATGAGGTAGAGCCAGTGGCTATTTTGGGTCGTCAGATTAAAAAGCTGAGGTCTAAGGATATAGCTTCAGTGAAGGTTCAGTGGAGAGGACAACCGGTGGAGGATGCCACCTGGGAGACCGAGCGGGAGATGCGGAGCAGATATCCTCACTTATTTGAGACTCCAGGTATGTTTCTAGTCCCGTTCGAGGATGAACGTTTGTTTAAGAGGGGGATGATGTAACGACCCGGCCGATCGTTCCGTGAGATTAGCCTATTTCCCCCTGTTTTTGATTTATCATATGTTGCTTAGCCTATTTATGTTGTATTGGATAGGTTGGTTCGGGTTCGGAGTGGTCTTGGTGAGAATTGAGACACTAAGTCTCTTAAATTGGTTTAATAGTTGGAAAAGTCAACTGGGAGTTGACTTGTTGGTAGATGTCGCGCCCCCCTTTCTTCCCTCACCCCCCCTCCCCAAAAGGGGGCTTGGGTGCGGAAATCGGGTTCTTGACATTTCAGACAAACTCCTTTGGAAGGAAGAAGTTAAAGGAAGAGTCGCCACCTAACAATTTTTATGGTGCGTTAGGGCACCTTGAGTAGTTAACTCATGAACTAGTTTGCATTACCAGAGATTGGGTAAGGGATTGAAGTTATCCCAAGGGGAAGGTGTTAGGCACCCCTCAGGATCCACAACTGTGGGTCCCGACCAAATGGTTTCGTGAATTCAGACAATAAGCAAATAACAAGCAAGGCTCACATAAGAGGGGATTTCAAACAAGTGTTGGAGTTTTATTGAAAGTTTAGAAAGAAATTAGAAGTAAACATTTGAGAAAATATCCTAGGTTTAAAGTAATACGGATCACATCAATGCAATACCCGGTAATCACTTCTCAAAGAGGGGCTACACGTGGTATTAGCGCACCGGTCATCATATTCGTATTCTACCCTTCCCACCCCGTGAAGGTAATTAAAGCGTATATTGGTCACAGATTATATTGCGTTCTATTACCCGTCCCATCTTATCAGTACTGGAGGAAGTTAGGACTATTATCCTAAAGGGTAGGTACTAGGCAGAACCCCTAGGTTTAAAGGAGAAATTCTAAGCGGCAAATAAAACATTTAGGACTGCAAGTATAGAGGACACACAAGAGCAGATATGAGGCTCATGAACTCCTCCACAAATTAATACACATAACTAGCACGACTCAAACACAAAGAGGTCTTTGAATTTCAGAACCTAAGGCAGGATGTCTAAGTGAGAATACAGGAAAAGGGGCAGTCTGATTACTGAGTTCAGAAGAGATCTTTTTACCAGTTCTAGACTATGAATTCTGATATGTAATTAGCCAAACAATACAAAGAGAAGTTTTCCCAGTTTTAATAAACTTAATTCCTAAGGCTTGCCTAGGCGGATTTAAAAAACTCCAATTATCCTGTTTAGACTTAATCGTGGTAAAAAAAGTGAGTATTTAAACTAATGTGAATGCAGTGTCCTACAAAACAGGATATCTAAATGCATACAGGGTGTAGAATGATGCAAACCTACACATGCTTTTCTAAATGCACAAACGTTTTCAGAATTCAGAATCTATTATTATTTAGGGCGGAATTTACTTATTAACACCTTTTTTTGACTCGAAACAGGAAATACAGAAGCGTAGTTAAGTTGTTGAACCTAGCACATGATTTCTAATGCAAGTATCAGTATGTCCTTAACACATGAGTTTGGCATAGGTAATATGAGCATGATGAGAATAAATTCCTAGGGTAACATGATCTCTAAGGCAAATATTGACGATTAATGTTTTTAACCTAAAACATGATTTCTAGACATGGTGATCGTGAAGATACAGCGACAACCATTCTTTAGTTATATAACTACGAACATGATTTCTAAGTGAGGTGTGAGTATGACAAAAATGCTGAGATAAGCGGGCCTAAAAGATGTTCTGTAATGCATGCATGGAAAGTAGTCCTAAGCATGGTAGCTATTGCACACATATACAAAATAAATCCAATATCATGGTTTCTACCCATAATTATACTAAGCATGCACAACCCCGCCCATTTCACTATCCAGCCCATAACCGTTTTTACAATTAATTATTACAGACCAGCCTTGCACGAATTACATAAAAATAAGAAGTTACTATAGAGAGCCTAACAGTAGGCCCAAGTATCCAGATCCAAACATGCCATATGCCATAGCCCTTTGTAACCCAGGTGTGTCAGAGTTCCTAGGGATCTCAGAGGACCCCAGGCAGTGCTCACACCCAAGTACCCTAGCCAGGAATGAGTAAGTGCAGTGTGGAATGCCAGCCTTGTGTGTTAGAGTTCAGTGGGTACTCAAATGGTCCCCAAGGCAGTGCTCACACGAAGGGGGCTGAACCTAGAACTAAGAGTAGTGAGATGTGCCTATAGTTTAGAAAAGAGTTGAGTTTGAAAAGCAGCTTTTGAAATAACTCTTTTGAAAATAGCTTCAGAGAACAAAATGAGAGTTTGTTTTATGAAAACTGGTTTGAAGAAGAAAGAAAACAGGACAATCAGCAACCCAGAACATACGTGGTTTAGGAAGCAAACACAAACAGGGATAGGGGGACTGGGGAAAAAGAAGTCACATAGTAGAAGCAGACTTGCACAAAAATAGGCATTAGGCTAGTGCTATATGGTTTAAACAATTACGGCCTAGTTATCACAGAATGTTCATACCAGGTATCTAGTAGCATTAGATTGAGGGGGTGTCAAACAAAGTCACATATTAGGTCCATGATTAGGACTTACATAATAGTTAAGTATTAGGGGTACATGCTCTTAGTGTTGGGAGTCAGGCAGAATCATGATGGAAACATATAAGGGAAAGCAACAGACATGTTTGATTAAAGGGAAATGGGAATCACATAGACAAGTAGACGTGAGAAACATGTGGAGTTGGATGCTATAAACTTAAACTAGAAACATACCCGTTAGGAGTAAGAATAGAACAGCAAGGTGCAGAGAAGTAGAGCAACAAGACAATGGTATGCAGAGCAATGGAGCAACAATAAGTTATCCAGTCTTGGCTTTCAGCCGACTGGGTAGCCAAAATAACAATAGAGAATATACAGCAAAGCAAGTGATAGTTCAGAGCAATATGAGTGTTGTTTGTGTGTGTGCTCATGTATCAATTTTTTTGTATTATAAAGAGAGTAGGGTGTTTATAATTCTGAAAACGAGTAAAGAGAATAAGGTAAGGAATAATTAGTCTAACATAATTATGGAAATAATAACCAATCATGATCAATTAAAGTCCTGGACTCCCTTTAATTAGGGAGTCAAGTTCAAACGGGCCAATCAAAGTTAAATTAGGGAAAGGAATCAACTAGAGTGATCTTACCATAACGGAGGTAGTAAAAGCATGGAGTATGTAATAAAGACCAGGTTCATAACACATAATTAAGGAAAGTAAAACTGATAGCATATTCACAAAGCAAAGTACGAGTTTAATTTTGAAGATTAGTCGAGGGAATCTCGACTGTAATTGAAATCACAGGAAATCAGGCATAATCAAGGAAATTATCACATAATCAAGGGAAACAATTCGAAAAAATCAGTTAAGAACACACAAAATCATAGGTTCGAAGAAAATATCACAACTATGCGAAGAGATACACAGAGTCAGTAAGAAGTATCAGATAAACAACCATTAAATCAATAATCAGACCCATTAAATGATAATCAGCACCAGAGTTCAAAGAAACCTTAAGCGAGAGGAATAGTAGAGATTTAGGAAACCTAACCATGAATTAGAGTAAGAAATATAGAGCACATAGAGAGTCTATACAGATTGGCTAAACATAACAAACAAGACGGACTGAAACCCTAAAAATTGGGGTTTTCAGTAAGAAGCTTTGAATCAAAACATATTAACAGAGAAAAGCATAGGATAACACTAAAGCAGAAGTAAAAGAAATCGATTTTTTGAAAGGGGTTTGTGAAACCCTAGTTTTAAAAATTGAAAGATCGTTTTAAATATGAAAGTTTTCAGGGAAAAACATAGAAAAGCTTCGTAGTGCTATAGATCTAAAGTAGATCTAGAATAAATTGAAATACATAGGGTTAGGGTTTCGTGGAACCCAGAGAAGTAGGAAGAACCTCAAAGAAGGCAACGGCCTAAGTCAGAACATGTCGTAATCCTTACTCAAACGGCCGGGGAGGCCGGAAAGTGGCATGGGACCATGGGAGATGAGTTGGACCGCTCCAGGTTGGCCTGAGAGCCCCAGAGTATCACTGGACCGGTGCAAAGTGGACAAATAGCCATGAGACGATGAGGAGCCATGGTTTCCGGTGAGAACTAATCGGAGAAGATGGACAGACCCCATCGGAGGGGAGAAGCTTCTAGAGAGCGCTAGAGAGTAACAGAGAGAGATGAAGAGAAAACGATCCTTGGGAAAATGAAAGGTCGGTTGGGGGAGGGGGGGTAATTGCATTAATTATGGTAAGTTGGTTCTGGACCATTGTTCTCATATGATCAATGACTCAGATAACATATGGGGTTGGGACGGGTAAGATTTAAGGGACTGGGCTGGGTCGTTGGGTAGAAAATGGCTGAAATTTAAATAAGAATGGCTAAATGTTAAATACCTAATTAAAAGTAGATAAATATTTTATAAAAATGGCTAATATTTATAAGAAATGCAATTGAATACATAGGCCGAACTAACATGATTAATTAGTATTTAAAAATATAAGTGACTAATTATTGAGTAAAAATTAGCATAGAAATAAGTAATAAGGCTATAATTGCAAAGTCATTGCAATTATAATCAAATGGTGCAAGTTTGGCTAATTTGTGAAATAAATTTGGTCTTAATATGGCCAAAATGATATAAAGAATCGCGAAATGTTTTTGAAACCATTTGTAATACAATATATAATCAATTATTAGAGGTAAAACCACTGGATTAATTAAAATAAATTCATGAAAAATGTGGGGAAAATTATAGAAAATGCCAATTGTTATAAAAAACTGATTTTGAAGGTATATATGCAAGTTTAAAATAATTTGAGGAAAAATTGGTATCAACAACTGCCCTTCTTTACCCGGAAAGGATGAAAGAGTTGTAGGGTAAAGATATTATGGCCAATTTTGACCGAGTGAAAAATAGTATGAAGGATTTAGGCCGCAACCTGGCTTCTGAGCTGCCTACATATCCCTGGTTTTACAGGAATTAGGTCGTATGTAGTTCAGGAGTCACCGGCGAGGTGTACCGGTGAAGTTTTATAAGGGCGGACGCAAGGTGCGAGATAATGTGAACAAAACGGCTTACGAGGTAGTTAAGAGAACTGGAGCGGTCCGCTTCAGCCTGGTTGGCTATTTCTTAGCCAGATTTCCTGCAAACGAATAACAAGCATAGATTGTGCGTAATTTAAACATGATGCAGATTCCCATTGGACTATGAATGTTGTCTTTGGACGATTGAGGATCCCGTCCTTAGACCATGATGTCTTGGGCCATGAATCGCTTGATGCGGGATTCACAGTCTATGAAATGACATTCTCGGGCCAGGAGGATGGTGCCTCCGAACCATAATGCCTTTGAATAATGATATACAGAGTGATAAAAAGGGATCCGCGGGCCATGAAATGATGTTCTCGGGCCGTGAAGATGGTGCCTCTGAACGATGACGCCTCTGGATAGGTTGGCGATATTTCAGCTCATGAGAAGTGCAATAGTATGATGCTGACAAGACAGAGCTTAGTCTTGTGAATTAGAAAGGGCAGAGCTTAGCCCAGAAAGAAACAAAGTCGATAATGACAGAGATGATGGTAGCTTTAAAAGGTAAATGAGAGGCAACATTTAGCCCCTGGAAGACATAATGGTAGCCTTATGCAAGAAATAAAATGCAGATGGAAAAAACGCTTAGTCTCGGAAGGCAGAATAGTAGCCATATGCAATGTGGGAAATAAAGTGCAAATGGAGACAGAGTTTAGTCTCAGAAGGCAGAATAGTATCCTTATGCAGGAAATAAAAATGCAGATGGAGGTAGAGCTTAACCTCGGAAGGCAGAATGGTAGCCTTATGCAATACGGGAAATAAAGTGCAAATGGATGCATCATTTAGTCTGGGAAGGCAAAATAGTAGCCTTATGCAGGAAATAAAATTGCAGATGGAGGTAGAGCTTAACCTCGGAATGCAGAATGGTAGCCTTATGCAATGCGGGAAATAAAATGCAAATGGAGACAACGTTTAGTCTCGAAAGGCAGAATAGTAGCCTTATGCAGGAAATAAAAATGAAGATGGAGGTAGAGCTTAACCTCGGAAGGAAGAATGGTAGCCTTATGCAATACGGGAAATAAAATGCAAATGGAGACAATGTTTAGTCTCGGAAGGAAGAATAGTAGCCTTATGCAAGACTTAAAGGAAGGACAACAGAAATTCTTAGCTGGTGTTAATTGCGGTAGAGCATTGTGATGATGAAGCATTATTTGTGCTGATAATAAATGTTGGCGTGTGCGATGAGTTTGAGGAACGATGTCTATCCTTTGAGCAGATAATATGTTTTGGGGCTTCTGCAATTTATGCCTGCACCCAAATAAAGATCGTGAGTTTTTTAAAGGGGAAGGTTAGTTCGCATTTCCGCTGGCTCTGCTTGGCTTGTCTACTTGATCACGATACTGTTCGCATCATTGGGGTAGTGCTCGCTAAACAAGCTGTTTCGATAAATATGCCTGATTTTGTAAAAGTATAATATATAATCTAAAATATTTTTAGATGAACCGACGACGTGACACGGTTAGAGACATTGCAACCTCTCATACTGTGGAATTTTAAAGGTCTCCCTCAAAATTTTGCCCCAGTTTGCTGGGTGGACGCCTCTGACTGCTGCTCGTGCTGTGGCTGGCTGAACTTGCTTCAGAATTTTGAGGGCCCTCCTCAAAATTCTGCCCCAGTTGGCTGGGTGAATGCTTCTGGCCTGTTGCTTGCTTTGGAATTTTGAGGGTCCTCCTCAAAATTCTGCCCCAGTTTCTAATTATGGGGGAAGATGGAAAAAAAATTATTAAATTATGACGGAAACCATAGGGCTGCTATGTATCCTCTCTTAAATGGGAATCAGGTCAGGTGTAGTTCAACTTACATCATTGAGAAAACATGAATATTACAAATAGTAGTGCTTGACTGCATCTGAATTGATCGGCTTGGGCCAAACTTCTCCGTCCATTTCTGCAAGTAAAAGTGCTCCTCCTGTCAACACTCTGTGAACCATGTACGGGCCTTGCCAGTTGGGAGAGAACTTCCCCTTGGATTCATCTTGATGCGAAAAGATTTTCTTTAACACCAGTTGCCCGGTTGTGAATCGTCTCGGCTTGATTTTCTTGTTGAAGGCTTTGGCCATTCTGTTATGATATAACTGACCATGACAAACTGCATTCATTCTTTTTCTGTCTATGAGGGCTATCTGCTCATAACGACTCCTTACCCACTCTGCATCGTTGAGCTCAGCTTCCTGAATAATTCATAGAGATGGGATCTCCACTTCGGCAGGAATTACAGCTTCTATACCATAAACTAGCATATAGGGAGTTCCTGTTGAGGGGAGAACTGTGGTGCGATATCCCAATAAGGCAAATGATAACTTCTCATGCCACTGTTTGTGCCTTTCTATCATCTTTCTTAGTATCTTCTTAATGTTTTTGTTAGCGGTCTCAATGGCTCCATTCATCTGGGGTCTGTAACCTGTGGAATCTTGAAGGTTTCACACATGGCTTTCATCAAGTCACTGTTGAGATTAGAACCATTATCGGTGATGATTGTCTCTGGAACTCCGAATCGACAAATAATGCGGTCGCGGACGAAATTGGCCACAAATTTCTTGGTAACTGCTTTGTAGGAGGCTGCTTTGACCCATTTAGTAAAGTAATCAATGGTGACCAGAATAAACATGTGTCCATTAGAGGCGGCATGCTCGATTGGTCCAATGACGTCTATGCCCAGGCGGCGAACGCCCAGGGGGAACTTGTTGCATTAAGCTCACTGGGAGGTACCTTTATCATATCTCCATGTATCTAACAATGGTGGCATTTTCGGACATACTGGATGCAGTCCGTTTCCATAGTCATCCAAAAGTAACCATCTCGGAGTATCTTCTTTGCTAAAGCGAAACCATTCATATGTGGGCCACATGTTCCGACATGAACTTCCTTCAATAATCTCGATGCCTCTTCTGCGTTGACGCACCTTAGCAAACCCAAATCGGGAGTCCTCCTATACAGGATTCCTCCGCTGTGAAAGAAATTATTAGACAACCTTCGAAGCGTGCATTTCTGAGTGGCATTTGCAAGCTCCGGGTATTCTCCTTTTGCCAAGTATTCCTTGATACCATGGAACCAAGGATTTCAGTCTGCTTCTTCTTCGACATGGGCACAGTAAGCTGGCTGATTGTGGATTTTGACCGGAATAGGATCAATGAAGTTCTTGTCTGGATGCTAAATTATAGATGACAAAGTAGACAAAGCATCGGCGAACTCGTTCTGGATTCTAGGGACATGCCAGGACTCTATCTTTGTGAACATCTTTCTCAACTCCTGAACATGATGTAAATAGGGTAAGATCTTGGAATTCTTGGTTGCCCATTCTCCCTGTACCTGATGTACCAATAAGTATGAATCATCAATCACTAACAGCTCCTGAACGTACATGTCAATGGCCATGTTGAGTCCCAAGATGCAGGCTTTGTATTCGGCCATATTGTTAGTGCAATGGAACTTGAGTTTGCCGGATATTGGGTAATGGTGACCGCTCTCTGATACTAGTACTGCTCCAATACCGACTCCTTTGAAGTTTGATGCTTCATCAAAGAACATCCTCCAACCGTCGTAGGATTCTGCAATGTCTTTTCCTACGAATGATACCTTTTCATCAGGAAAATACGTTTTCAGGGGTTCGTATTCTCCGTCTACGGGATTCTCAGCAAGATGGTCTGCCAGAGCTTGTCCTTTAATTGCCTTCTGAGTCGTGTAAACAATGTTGAATTCACTCAGTAGGATCTGCCACTTGGCTAGCTTGCCAGAGGGCATGGGCTTCTGAAAGATATACTTCAATGGATCCATCCTTGATATGAGATATGTTGTGTAGGCACAGAAGTAGTGCCTCAGCTTCTGTGCGACCCAGGTCAAAGCACAACAAGTGCGTTCCAATAAAGAATACCGAGCCTCATACGGAGTGAACTTCTTGCTGAGGTAATAAATAGCTTGTTCTTTCCTTCCCGTTTCATCATGTTGCCCAAGAACGCAACCGAAAGCTCCATCTAGCACTGCAAGGTAGAGTAACAGAGGTCTACCTGGCTCAGGTGTTACCAGAACCAGCGGTGTTGAGAGGTACTCCTTGATTCTGTCGAAAGCCCTTTGACAATCCTCGGTCCACTTAGTTGTGGCATCCTTCTTCAGTATCTTAAAGATCGGCTCACAGACGACTGTAGACTGTGCTATATACCGGCTTATGTAATTAAGCCTCCCCAAGAAGCTCATCACATCTTTTTTGTTCCTTGGTGGTGGCAGCTCTTGAATGACTTTGACCTTGGACGGATCCAACTCTATGCCCCGGCGACTTACAATAAATCCTAGCAGGAACCCCGAATGCACACTTCGCGGGGTTTAGTTTCAGATTGTGTTTTTGCAACCGATCGAAGAATTTCCCCAAATTATCCATGTGATCAGCAGCTTTATTTGATTTGATGATGACGTCATCTACATACACCTCGATCTCTTTGTGAATCATGTCATGGAATATGGTGGTCATGTCCCTCATGTAAGTGGCCCCTGCATTCTTTAGACCAAATGGCATCATCTTGTAACAATACACTCCACACAACGTAATGAATGCCGTCTTCTCTGCATCTTCCTCATCCATCCAAATTTGGTGATAACCAGCGAAGCAATCCACAAAGGACTGCAATTCATGCTTGGCGCAATTGTCAATCAAAATGTGTATGTTTGGCAAAGGGAAGTCGTCTTTTGGACTAGCCCGGTTGAGATCTCGGTAGTCATCGCAGATTCTGACCTTTCTGTCCTTCTTCAGCACAGGTACAATGTTAGCTAACCATGTCGGATACTCCACTACCTGGAGAACTTTGGCGTTGATCTGCTTGGAAACCTCTTCTTTGATTTTTAAACGCATATCGGGTTTGAACTTTCTGAGCTTTTGTTCCACTGGCAGACATGTTGGATTGGTTGGCAGTTTGTGAGCCTCAATAGACGTACTTAGACCAGTCATGTCATCATACGACCATGCAAACACATCCTCATACTCTCTTACAAACTCTGTGTATTCTTTCTTCTCTGATGGTGACAAATGAATGCTGATGCGAGTTTCCTTGACGTTTTCTGAATCTCCCAGGTTGATAATTTCGGTCTCATCCAGGTTGGACTTAGGTCTGTTCTCAAATTTCTCAACTTCCTTGACAATCTCGTCAGGTATGTCTTCTTCATCTGAATTAATATTCGTTTGCTGCGTTGTCTCATTGCACGTCACAGTCATCGGTTCATCAAGACAAGTAATAGTAATGCTGTATAAATAAAGTAATGAGGGAAAACAATAGCAATAAATATCGGATTTCGTAAGAGAAATTTAGAAGATTCTTTGATAGATTGAATAACTGCTTCGAACATTGAAGATCTTTATTGTAGAAATTAAAGACAAATGCAGGAAAATCATTTAGTAAACAAAACAGTAAATAATGCTTGTTTTAGCCTTGCTACCCCGAGGCTCATCGGGCTTTGGTTTGATAGACTAGTTCTTGAGATATGCCCCCTTGATCACAGTCTGTATGGAAGGGCCTTCCTCCCCCTGCCCCTCGAGGATAACACATCAATCCATATCATCATTCTGTAGAAATAAGCTCCTAATTGCTTCTTCTTCATCTGAACTGTAGACAGTGTCAGCTTGCTTGAAAGTCTGCTCAAGATGAGGTATCAGTTGTTCCAAAGGGTAATAGGGATTGCGCCAAGGTGGCGACCAGTCATTGAATTCCTTCCAGGTGTATTCATACCCTAGACCGAAAGTGGTACCATGCTCCTTGAGCTTTATAGGCTTCGTGATCCCTTGGAGGTTTTTACCGATCCCTTTGCTTGGCTCATATCCTCCCCAGTTCAAGATGCTCTCGATCTTGTTATCCCACTATTTGTCCTTATCGATGGCATTGACCCGTTCAATATAGTGGTAAGTTCCTCCGCCTATCTTCCTTTTCCCGTCAATCATTGGAATAGTTTGACAGCCATAAATGGGGTTGCTACCATCACCATGAATAATCACCTCTTGGTGGTTCCATTCAAATTTTACCGCCTGATGTAGTGTTGATGCCACGGCCCCAACAACATTAATCCAGGGTCGTCCCAACAACAGGTTGTAGGATGCCAGAACATCCATCACCTGGAAATTCACCTCGAACCAAGTCGGTCCCATCTGTAGACATAGACTGATCTCCCCCATGGTGGACCTCTGAGAACCGTCAAAAGCCTTCACATTGATCTCCCTATCCTTTATCTCATGTAGCCCTCTGCCCAATTTTTTGAGTGTTATCAGCGGACAGATGTTATGACTGGAACCTCCGTCATAAGATTCTTGTGATGCAATGATCCTCGCACTGCACGGTGATGTGCAGCGCTTTATTGTACCCCAATCTTTCAGGTGGTAGCTCATCCTCATGAAAAGTGATTTTATGACTTTCCAGAACCTGGCCTACCATATTGGCCATTTCCCCACTAGTGATGTTGTTTGGCACATATGCTTCACTCAACACTTTAAACAAAGCATTCCTGTGTGTTTCAGAATTCTGCAGCAGAGAGAGGATGAATATTTGTACCGGTGTCTTGTTCAGCTGGTCGACGACTGAATACTCCTTTTCCTGTATCTTTCTCCAAAGGTCATTGGAACCTGTTTCGATAAGGGGAGGTCGGTTGGCGGCCTGCTTGCTCGACTCGGCTAGATGCTCAGGGGTGTAGACCCTACCAATTCTCGTCATACCCTGTGCTGCGACAGCTTCCTCAGACCTGGCCTTGTTTTTCCTTCTCGCCTCTGCTGCGTAGTCCCAATGAATAGAGTTTGAATAGAAGGGTGGCGTAGTTGACATCGCCACCGGAATTGGTGCAACCATCTTTGTTTCAAACAGAATGTGTGTTCAGGGTGGCAAGTTTGCAACCTCGAACGACGCTGGTGTATTTGCTGGAGATACAAACTCAACTTCAATTGGCACTGATGGCTTTGCCGGTGGCGCTGCTTCAAACTCGAATGGCATAGACATATTTACCTCAGAGGTCTCAGATGGCTGAATCTAGACTATGGTCAGTTTGAGAGTGACCATAGATTTATTTGGGTCATCTCCTTCTGTGATCAACTCGATTGACCCCTCGGGGTTCCAATCATCTTCTATTTCAATCATATGGACGCCTCTACCCTTATGGTCTGGCAGAGGATTGTCGTGAACGTTTGGAGAAGGGTCTTTTGCCACAATAATCTTGTTGTTAATGAGAGCCTGTATTTTTTCCTTTAGAGAGCGGCATTCCTCGATGGTGTGCCCTTTCATGCCGGAATGGTATGTACAGAATTTGTTTTGGTTAAACCACTGAGAGGGATTCTCAGGGGTGGCAGCAGGGATAGGTGTAACATAACCAACGACTTTGAGTTTTTCATATAGCTGGTCAATGGGCTCTGCTATGGCGGTATATAGTTTTGGAGGACGACGATCAAAATTAGGATGAGGTCTAGGGAAGTTTTGTGTGCAACAGAGGATTGCTAATGAGATGGTTGGGAATTATAAGTGTGGTAGACAGGGGCAGGTTGTGGATATTTGGGCGAAGCAGGTTGATATGTGGGTGGTGGAGCTTGGTAGGAAGGTGGTGGAGTTTGGTAATTTGGTGGTGGAGCTTGGTAATTTGGTGAGGGATGATATGTGATTGCAGGTGTCGCATAGGTTTGGTACTTGAGTGGGGACTTGGTTCTTTATGCAACCATTACGGCTCCCACATCTCTCTTCTTAGACACACCACCGGACTGTAGAGCCATGTTAGTGTCTTTCAAGGCTTCAAAATTTGTGACCATACAATTTTTAATACCTTCTTCAATCCGCTCTCCCAATTTGATGATGTCAGAAAACTTGCGGCCTACAACCATCATTAACCGTTCATAATATTGAGGGTCCTGAGCTCAGACAAAGAACTTGTTCATCTGGTCTTCTTCTAGTGTAGGTCTGACTTTGGCGGCTTCGGACCTACAGCGAGTAGCATACTCGCGAAAGGTTTCTGTAGGCTTCTTCTTCAAATTCTGAATATAAAACACATCTGGTGCATTCTCTGTGTTGAACCTAAACTTGTCCATGAAATTAGACGCCATGCCTACCTAGTTTGACAATTTCTTGAGGTCTTGGACGATGTACCAAGATAGTGCATCTCCCTTCAAACTCCTCATGAACAACTTCATGCGGATTCTTTCATCCTTTCCCACGCCGACCAATTTTTCGCAATAGGTCCTCAGATGGACTCTCGGATCACTAGTACCATCAAACATTTAGAACTTTGGAGGTTTGTACCCCTCGGGCAGTTCAACATCAGTTTGGATACAAAGGTCTTAATAGTTAAACCCTTCGATCCCTTTGGTCCCTTCAACACCCTGAACTCGGGTGGTCAGTTTCTTAAGCTCTTCGGCCAGGTTCCTGATAAGTAAATCCTTTTCGTCAGACTCGAATGTGTGTGGGATAGGCGGAGTGGAGTGGGTCATGGTTTCCACATAGATAGGATTGTTATAGGTGTGGAAATGGTCTTTTGTGGGATTTTGAGGTTCTGGGATGCGCAGTGGGGTATTATTTGTGGTGTGGCAAGCATTGTACTGTGTCGGGAGGTTTTGGTTCTTTGGGGGAGTGGTGTGACGATTTTGCTGTCTTGGGATATTTTGTGGAGGTGTGGGGTTTTGAGCATTTGGAAAGTTGACGTCAGGGAAATTGAGGGAAAATGATAAGCTGGCCAGATTCCGGACCTGATCTAGTTCTTCCTGAAACTTCAGCAATTTTTGTTCAAGTGGCGACATGTTCTCATGCAGGACCTGAATACCTCGGCCATCAGTGGCCTCTACCCTTTCAATCACATTCTCCTTACTGATGCCGCTGGACTCTTCCATCTTACTTTTGCCTTTGTTTTTTGTCCTTAGGAAGACTAGGGGAGGAGTAGGTGGAGGGCCCTTGGATTTGGTGCGATAGGCTGATTATGCCAGAATGTACGAACTAACCTTTAAGCAGGGGAGTAAGAAAAAAATAGAAACAAAAGGTAACCAAGTCAGTGAGGATTATGAAAAGAGTATTGCAGTATTTAAACACATAATGCGGAAATGAAAGCGTGTCCTATTTTTGGGACCTCTTTGTGCCCGAGGTACACGTAGCGACAAATTGATTTGGAGAACTTACAATTCTAAATGCCTCATTTTATTGATAAGAAAAATAGACGACTCCTAAAATGACAGACGAAAAATAAAAATGACTAATGACCATTGGCCTTATTACATTGTTGGAAAAATAAAGACATCCCTATCTACTTGGTCCCAGAAGGACATTCCCCAGATTCAGCATTCTTGCTTTCTTCTAACAGCTTTCCCAGCTCCCGAAGTCCCAGAAGCAAATAAGTTCTGGCTAAATATCCCCCTGCAACTCCTTCAACCTTTTGACAATCTTCAACCCTTTTGATGAACTTTTCTTCTAAATCGATTATACTTCGTTCCAAATATCCCAGCCTTTGTTGGCACTCATAGACATGTCCTTCCATTCCCCGATCAGTCTTTTGTTGGACTCATGTATCTTGTGGTGATCATCCTCATTCTCCCGGATCCTTTTACGCAACTGGTTGAACTTGAATTGTGCTTCAGCCCTTTCATCTACAACCATGTGACCTCGGACGTACCCTGGCTTGCTCTGACCACCCAGATCTTCTTCTATCTAACCCAGATAGAAATGGGTATAACCGGTGTGATACTTGTCCGGCTCGATGGGGTCTTTCTCGAGTATAACCTTGCAGTTCCATAGGTGCTGAGCTTGGCACCTGTGAGTATTGTCATTGTTTTGAAAGTCAGCTCGGAGATGGCTCATCTTCTCGACCCTAGGGATGACTTGTTTCCTTCCTTCCTGCCTCATAACTCTAAGAGGGACATAAGGGTAGGTCCCTATGAGACCAATCAATACCAAAAATGATGCGTCTCGGGATCAAATGATGAACTCATATGTTGGAAACCATTCGAACATCCACTGAACCCATTATTTAGTCAGGTTATCAAAGAGCTTGACCCATCCTTCGGCGTCCTCAGGTTGAGCGAACATGTCAGAGATATAGTTCATTCTCTTTGGGTGATGGAAAGCGATGTGGTCATCCCACATTCGGCGGTGGATGTCCTGTCGATATTCCCCTTTTTGGAGATGTTGTACAAGCCAGAGTTGGAGTAACATATTGCAACCTTCTAAATGTTTTGCTCCTTGTTGACATTTTTCTAAAGCCCGGTACATATCTACAACGATCATGGGCACAATGCTGAAATATTGCCCATTTAACCCTTCCATTACGGTCTTAGTTACCATGGCTAACCTGGTATGGATCCTTTCTTTCTTCATCGGGAACATGATCAATCCCAAAAAGCAGACTATAAACATGAACACTCGGCAATGGATGTGTCCCAGAGAGGTGATAGCAAACTCGTCATGGTAGGTACAGTATGATTTGCTATAGCCATACCATTTGTACTGGTAATCAAAAGGAATGTACGAATCCTCCAGACATACCAACTCTACGCCCTTTTTAAGACCCATCATTTTGAGGAAACTTCTACATGTGCGGTTCTCAGGCATCAGCAACCCCGGTGTTTCCCATACTAGGTTAGCCAACGCTCATATCTCTTCTATCAACGGTGCCATTTCGATGCTCCCAAAGCGGAACACAGACGTTTTGCGATCCCAGAATAGGGTAGCAGCCTTTACTATCATTTTGTTAGGCTGGATTTCCAGAAGTGATGGTAGATTATCCAAATGTTTCCTGACAATATATTTGTCGCTAGAGTGTAAATCCTCCCACCAACTCAGAAATTTTGGGTGAATGTTGGAGACCATGCCGAATCTGGGACATCGTGCCTCATTTTTTTTCTCTATAAAACAAATAGTTAGGCCCTTACCCCCACCAGACTCAACTATTTAACGTCAATAATTAGCAAGAAACATTTAGTTCTCCAAATAAATGCATAGAACGTGAGGGCATCCGTTTGGGTTCAAGGAAACCCGGTGGACTTTTTGATAAGGCTATCTATCTTAAAAGCTATCGTGCAGACAACACTTTAGCTTTGACTAGGTTTGACCATGATGCATGTCACAGTTCGACAGAGTAAGGTTTCTATGTGGTTTTAGACTGGTACCTTTGAGCGGACAAATCAAAGGGGAAAGGCACGGAACCGTCGACTGCACCGCTGATCGACTGGTTTTACCGCTAATAAGCCTTTCCGAATTTAGGGGGTGATAATATAGGAAGGGCACAACCACTAATCAAGCGTTTCTATAATATTTTGTTTGGCACACATGGTGTATGAATGTTGAGCATGATTTATGCAATAAGTATTTAAAATAAGTTATCACGTATTTGCACGTTAAGAAAGTGGTAAAAACAGTAACAATGATTTAAAGCAGTTACAAAAAGGAAACAAAGAGACATGTCAGTTACGTTTTAAAAAAATAAATACTCGAAGTAAACAATTAATTTCATGCAAAGGTAATAGGAAAGGGTGAAAGTATTTAAAATAAAGGCATAGATTCACGAAACAATTTGAAATGGTAAAAGCCTATAATCCCCAGCAGAGTCTCCATGCTGTCGCTCTTCCTTTCTTACCTCGCCCCCCCTCCCCCCAAAAAAAGAGGGCTTTAGTGCGGAAATCGGGTTCTTGACATTTCGGAAAAACTCCTTTGGAAGGAAGAAGTTAAAGGAAGAGTCGCCACCTAACAATTTTTACGGTGCGTTAGGGCGCCTTGAGTAGTTAACTCATGAACTAGTTTGCATTACCAGAGATTGGGTAAGGGCTTGAAGTTATCCCAAGGGGAAGGTGTTAGGCACCCCTCAGGATCCACAACTGTGGGTCCCGGCCAAATGGTTTCGTGAATTTAAACAATAAGCAAATAACAAGCAAGGCTCACTTAAGAGGGGATTTCAAACAAGTCCTCGAGTTTTATTGAAAGTTTAAAAAGAAAATGGACGTAAACATTTGAGAAAATATCCTAGGTTCAAAGTAATACAGATCACATCAATGCAATACCCGGTAATCACTTCTCGAAGAGGGGCTACACGTGGTATTAGCGCACCAGTCATCATATTCGTATTCTACCCTTCCCACCTCGTGAAGGTAATTAAAGCGTATGTTGGTCACGGATTCTATTGCGTGCTATTACCCGTCTCATCTTATCAGTCCTAGAGGAAGTTAGGACTACTATCCTAAAAGGTAGGTACTAGGAAGAACCCCTAGGTTTAAAGGACAAATTCTAAGCGGCAAATAAAACATTAAGGACTGTAAGTATAGAGGACACACAGGAGCAGATATGAGGCTCATGAACTCCTCCACAAATTAATACACATAACTAGCACGACTCAAACACAAAGAGATCTTTGAATTTCAGAACCTAAGGAAGGATATCTAAGTGAGAATACAATAAAGGGGGCAGTCTGATTACTGAGTTTCAGAAGAGATCTTTTTATCAGTTCTAGATAATGAATTCTGATCTGTAATTAGCCAAACAATACAAAGAGACAATTTTCCGAGTTTTAATAAACTTAATGCCTAAGGCTTGCCTAGGCGGGTTTATCAAACTCCAGTTATCCTGCTTAGACTTAATCGTGGTAAAAGAGTGAGTATTTAAACTAATGTGAATGCAGTGTCCTACAAAACAGGATATCTAAATGCATACAGGGTGTAGAATGATGCAAACCTACGCATGCTTTTCTAAATGCACAAACATTTTCAGAAATCACAATCTATTATTATTTAGGGTGGAATTTACTTATTAACACCTCTTTTTGACTCGAAACAGGAAACACAGAAGCGTAGTTAAGTTGTTGAACCTAGCACATGATTTCTAATGCAAGTAGCAGTATGTCCTTAACACATGAGTTTGGCATAGGTAATATGAGCATGCTGAGAATAAATTCCTAGGGTAACATGATCTCTAATGCAAATATTGACGATTAATGTTTTTAACCTAAAACAAGATTTCTAGACATGGTGATCGTGAAGATGCAGAGACAACCATTCTTTAGTTATTTAACTACGAACAGGATTTCTAAGTGAGGTATGAGTATGGAAAAAATGCTGAGATAAGCGGGCCTAAAACATGTTCTCTAATGCATGCATGGCATGTATTGCTAAGCATGGTAGCTATTGCACACATATACAAAATAAATCCTATAGCATGGTTTCTACCCATAATTATACTAAGCATGCACAACCCGCCCATTTCACTATCCAGCCCACAATAGTTTTTACAATAAATTATTACAGACCAGCCTTGCACGAATTACATAAAAATAAGAAGTTACTATAGAGAGCCTAACAGTAGGCCCAAGTATCCAGATCCAAACATGCCATATGCCATAGCCCTTTGTAACCCAGGTGTGTCAGAGTTCCTAGGGATCTCAAAGGACCCCAGGCAGTGCGCACACCCAAGTACCATAGCCAGGAATGAGTAAGTGTAGTGTGGAATGCCAGCCTTGTGTGTTAGAGTTCAATGGGTACTTAAATGGTCCCTAAGGCAGTACTCACACGAAGGGGGCTAAACTTAGAACTATGAGTAGTGAGATATGCCTATAGTTTAGAAAAGAGTTGAGTTTGAAAACCAAATTTTGAAATAACTGTTTTGAAAATAGCTTCAGAGAACAACATGAGAGTTTGTTTTATGAAAACTGGTTTGAAGAAGAAAGAAAACAGGACAATCAGCAACCCAAAACATACGTAGTCTAGGAAGCAAACAAAAACAGGGATACAGGGACTGGGGGACAAATAAGTCACATAGTAGAAGCAGACTTGCACACAAATAGTCCTTAGGCTAGTGCTATATGGTTTAAACAATCACAGCCTAGTTATCACAGAATGTTCATGCCAGGAATCTAGCAGTATTAGATTGAGGGGGTGTCAAGCAGAGTCACATATTAGGTCCAAGATTAGGACTTGCATAATAGCTAAGTATTAGGGGGTACATGCTCATAGTGTTGGGAGTCAGGCAGATTCATGATGGAAACATATAAGGGAAATCAATAGACATGTTAGATTAAAGGGAAATGGGAATCACATAGACAAGTAGACGTGAGAAGCATGTTGAGTTGGATGCTATAAACTTAAACTAGAAACATACAAGTTAGGAGTAAGAATAGAACAACAAGGTGCAGAGAAGTAGAGAAATAGAGCAACAATAAGTTATTCAGTCTTGGCTTTCAGCCGACTGAGTAGCCAGAAGAACAATAGAGAATATGCAGCAAAGCAAGTGAGAGTTCAGAGCAATATGAGTGTTGTTTGTGTGTGTGTTCGTGTGTCTATTTTGTTGAATTATACTAAAGAGAGTAGGGTGTTTATAATTCTGAAAACGAGTAAAGAGAATAAGGTAAGGAATAATTTGTCTAACATAATAATGGAAATAATAACCAATCAGTATCAATTAAAGGCCTGGACTCCCTTTAATTAGGGAGTCAAGTTCAAACAGGCCAATTAAAGTTAAATCAGGGAAATGAATCAACTAGAGTGATCTTACTATAACGGGGGTAGTAAAAGCATGGAATATGTAATAAAGACCAGGTTCATAACACATAATTAAGGAAAGTAAAACTGATAGCATATTCACAAAGCAAAGTACGAGTTTAATTCTGATGATTAGTCGAGGAAATCTCGACTGTAATTGAAATCACAGGAAATCAGGCATAATCAAGGAAAGTATCACACAATCTAGGGAAACAATTCGAAAAAATCAGTTATGAACACACAAAATCATAGGTTCGAAGAAAACATCACAACTATGTGAAGAGATACACAGAGTCAGTAAGAAGTATCAAATAAACAACCATCAAATCAATAATCAGACCCATTAAACGAATAATCAGCACCAGAGTTCAGAGAAACCCTAAGCGAGAGGAATAGTAGAGATTCAAGAAACGTAACGTGAATTAGAGTAAGAAACATAGAGCACATAGATAGTCTATACAGATTGGCTAAACATAGCAAACAAGACGGAATGAAACCCTCAAAAATGGGTTTTCAGTAAGAAGCTTTGAATCAAAACGTATTAACAGAGAAAATCATAGAATAACACTAAAGCAGAAGTAAAAGAAATTGATTTTTTGAAAGGGGTTTGTGAAACCCTCGTTTTAAAAATTGAAAGGTCGTTTTAAAGATGAAAGTTTTCAGGGGAAAACATAGAAAAGCTTCGTAATACTATAGATCTAAAGTAGAACTAGAATATATCGAAAGACATAGGGTTAGGGTTTCGTGGAACCCAGAGAAGTAGGAAGAACCTCAAAGGCGGCACCGGCCTAAGCCGGAACAGGTCGTAATCCTTACTCAAATGGCCGAGGAGGCCAGAAAGTGGCATGGGACCATGGGAGATGAGTTGGACCGCTCCAGGTTCGCCTGAGAGCCCTAGAGTATCACTGGACTAGTGCGAAGTGGACAAATAGCTATGAGACGATGAGGAGCCATGGTTTCCTGTGAGAACTAATCGGAGAAGATGGATATACCCCATCAGAGGGGAAAAGCTTCAAGAGAGAGATAGAGAGTAAGAGAGAGAGATAGAGAGAGAATGATCCTTGGGAAAATGAGATGTCGGTTTGGGGGGGGGGGGGGGAGTAATTGAATTAATTATGGTAAGTTGGTTCTGGACCATTGATCTCATATGATCAACGACTCAAATCACATATAGGGTTGGGCCGGGTAGGATTTAAGGGACTGGGCTGGGTTGGTTAAGGTTTGGGTAGAAAATGGCTGAAATTTAAATAAGAATGGCTAAATGTTAAATACTCAATTAAAAGTAGATACATATTTTATAAAAATGGCTAATAATTATAAGAAATGCAATTGAGGCTACATAGGCTGAACTAACATGATTAATTAGTATATAAAAATATGAGTAACTAATTATTGAGTAAAAATTAGCATAGAAATAAGTAATTAGGCTATAATTGCAAAGTCATTGCAATTATAGTCAAATGGTGCCAGTTTGGCTAATTTGGGAAATAAATTTGGTCTTAATAGGGCCAAAATGATATATAGAATCGCGAAATGTTTTTGAAACCATTTGTAATACAGTTTAAAATCAATTATTAGAGGTAAAACCACTAAATACATTAAAATAAATTCATGAAAAATGTGGGGAAAATTATAGAAAATGCCAATTGTTATAAAAACTGATTTTGAAGGTATGTATGCAAGTTTAAAATAATTTGAGGAAAAATTAGGTATCAACAAATGACCTCAAAATGTAGATTTTATGGCTCGGATAGCTTCGTTAGTTGATTTGGAACTTAGGAGTGTGTTCGGAATGTGGTTTTGATGTCTGGTGTAGAATTAAGCTTGAATTGGCGAAGTTGAGTTTTTGGCAATTTCTGGTCGACAGTGGAAAGTTAGATATCGGGGTCGAAATGGCACCATCGGTAGAATTTTAGGAACCTCAAAGTTCATAAGCTTGAATCCGATGTGATTTTGGTGTTTTGGCTATGTTTTCGGTGTTTCGAAGGCTCGACTCAGTTTGAATAAGGTTATGGGAATTTTTTGTGTTTATGGTTGGCCTCCCTAGGGGCTCGGGATGACNTATATATATATATATATATATATATATATATATATATATATATATATTGTTGGAAAGAAAGGCTATGCTTATTATGAACTGATTATTTGATCTTATGTGTTTCTTACTGTTTAGACTTGATTTATTTTTATTACTACTTAGTTGGAGTACTCACATTACTCCCTGCACCCCTGTGTGCAGATACAAGTGTTGGTACCGAGCGCTAGTTTCCTTCCTTTGTGTGGAGCCGGAGTTGGGACTTCGAGGTAGCTGTTCAGCGTCCATATCATCTCTTTTCGCATTTTTTGTTTTGTACTTAGTTCCTCGTTCTGAGTCTTGATGTATTTTGACAGTAGGGTTATTTGTACTGCTGNCAGCTGAAGAAGCTGCTGGTGCCAGGCATCTGGTGTGGCCGCACCTGCGGAAGGGTAGCCGCATGTACGACTCTGCAGGTGCGGGGTGTCTTGCAGGTGCGAAAAGGGGTCAGGCTGCAGGAAGTCGCATGTGCGAGGCATGTGCCGCACCTGCGGAGCCGCAGGTGCGTGATTTGGGCATTTTGTGAAATTCAGCAGGTGCGCACTTGGGACCGCAGGTGCGAAGCAAGGGCCGCATGTGCGGTTTCCTTGGGAGCAATTTGAAAAAGGATTTCGAGGGTCTTCTGTGGAGGTAAGTTTCTCGGACTAAAGACTCGATTCTATGTTGTTATTTGACGGATTAGGCTTGGAATTAGTGGATTTAATGGCATAAATTGGGGGTTTAGGGATTGGGAAATTGAGACTTATAATTAAGGAATTTAGGGGTCAATTGTGGTCGTATTTTGATGCGCTTTATATGTGTAGACTCGGGAAAGGATAAGGATTCTTGTGATGCGATTTTTATCGAATTTCGAGACGTGGGTCTGGGGCTCGAGTTTGGCCAAGTTTCGGGGATTGTTTTTTAAAAAATTGATAGTTTTCGATTGGGCCTTGTTCCTTTAGAGTATTTTGATGATGTTAATCTGGTTTTGGTTAGATTTGGAGTAATCGAGAGCCGATTGGAGAGGCAAGAGCATCAAAGGTTAGTATTCTGGCCGGGTTAAGGTAAGTAATGACTGTAAATCTTGTCTTGAGGGTATGAAACCCCGGACATCATATTTTCACACTATTTCTGGAGTGGCGCACATGCCGGATGATGAGTGTGTGGCGTGCACTGATTTTTGGGTTTGGACTTGGTCCTTTTCACGGCAACTATTGAGTTGCGTATTTACTATAATCATATGTTAAATTGTGTTTTTAAAACTATTGCTATATTTGGGTTGTAAGCCATGTTTGGGGCCTTGCACCGACTTGTTTAGACCCCTTGGGGGCTTTTACTGCTATTTCCTCACCGTGTTGCCTTATTATTTACACTCAGTCATATTATGTTTAACTGTTTTCGAAAACCAGCCTTATTTACACTATTTTGAGATATAAAATGATGTTTTGGGTCGAGCACCTCGTTTTACTGATAGCCCGAGTGGCTTACTGAGAGTTTCTAACTGAGTGAGGCCGAGGGACTAATTGTGAGGATATGAGAGGCCACGAGGTGGCTTGATATTAGCGCTTGGGCTGAAGGAGCCCCTCCGGAGTCTGTACACACCCTTAGTAAGCGCAGGTACCTACTGAATANATATATATATATATATATATATATATATATATATATATATATATATATATATATATATATATATATATATATATATATATATTGTTGGAAAGAAAGGCTATGCTTATTATGAACTGATTATTTGATCTTATGTGTTTCTTACTGTTTAGACTTGATTTATTTTTATTACTACTTAGTTGGAGTACTCACATTACTCCCTGCACCCCTGTGTGCAGATACAAGTGTTGGTACCGAGCGCTAGTTTCCTTCCTTTGTGTGGAGCCGGAGTTGGGACTTCGAGGTAGCTGTTCAGCGTCCATATCATCTCTTTTCGCATTTTTTGTTTTGTACTTAGTTCCTCGTTCTGAGTCTTGATGTATTTTGACAGTAGGGTTATTTGTACTGCTGGTAGATGCTCATGACGGTTGACTCCAGGTTTTGGGGTAGTGTATAAACTGTTTTACTCATTTTATTTCTTTAAACTGCTTGAGCGAAAGAAATTTTTGTGAAAAATCAGAATAGTTTTGGAAATTATGAAATATTATGTCAGTATGTAATTGTTGGCTAGCCCAGTTCCATGATAGGAGCCATCACGACCGGCTTAAGATTTGGGGTCGTGGCATTACAACTCCGGTAAACCTCTGACGACTTCTGACCCTACACTGTTGCCTTGTCCTTTGTTGTTATGTTTGTCACTAAGAAGTGAACTTGCACAATTAGGGGGAGATTATTTACTTGGTACACTGATCACCTTTATATAATTTTTTTTCACTGAATGAAAAGGGCTCTTTTAGAATTGGGATGTGATATTATTCCTTATGAAGCTTTATTTCTTTGATTTTTTATTTAAGGGATCTTTATGATTGTGTTTTGTTTTTGCATGAAATATGAGGTATCAATCAGGTAAATGCTTAGCAGATTCTGATGCTCTAGGTTAAAGGAAGAAAAGTTTTTATCTATACTGCCATAAATCCCAAGCATAGAATTAGATGGTTAAAAAGACATATGTGAGGAAGTAAACTAGTATGAGTTCTACACCAGTTTCGGCCTTTTGCGGTGTGTTGCTTGAACTACATGATTGGACTTTTCTTTTTTGGTCGGGTAGTGGTTTTCTTGAAACGAATCAGTTTAAAAGACATGGAATGAGTTGATTTAGTATGGTGCAGCCACGTGGCATTCCATCTAAAATAAGGGTACATTTGTTCCATTGTATAACGGTAGGGTTTGAAATGACCAAATAGTATAACGAAGGATATATTTAAACAATTTTTGATATATTTGACCCTTTTCCGTTATGGAAAATTATGAAAAATACTTGTATATGCTTATAAAATAAATGATGATGCATATATACTATTTTGAAAGTATATATATAGATATTAAAAATATGAGGAAAAATTGGGTATCAACAGTTATGATGAAATTCTTGGACTCTCGCGTAGCGGCATGATAGGTGCAGTGAGCGGTATGGAAATTTGAAGTTGAGGATCAAGGTTGCAGTTCGGTTTTGATAAGAATGTCACGAGATCAGAGGAGCAGGGGAGGATTACAGATGTTCAGATAATGCTGGCACTATTTTTGGGCAGCTTGAGGATGATATATTTTGTGGAAGAAGTGTTGGGTATTGAAATGCGGATGCTTGACTAGCACTATAGAAATAGCATGGTCAATGGCCATTAATGTTCAGAATTTACTACCTGGTGCGGAAGGTTGTGTGACGTGTTAGTGATTTGATTGTTAGATATTTAAATCAGGTATGGAGATTTTGGTAGTGTCGCCAATGGGAGAGGTTATGACCGAGAGGTGATCTATTCCTTTGGTTGTGAACTGTGGGAGTTTTTTCCGGATTTGATGACTACTCGTATGTTTCATGAATAGGTTCATTGTTGATTCTTGAAAGGTTATTAGCCCAGTATGGGATGATCGGAATTGTCTTGAGGTCCGTTAGCAAATCTAATGTGAAAGTATGCTCTACATCAGATCAGATGTGTTCGTCATAACATTACTTATGGAGGAGTTTTCGGGTGTTGGATGTTATTCATGTTGCCAGCTATTCTATGTAATACTCTATTATGCCATGTGGGTTGTGAGACGACTTGATTATGCACACATGTGCTATGCTCCTGTGTAGCTTGTTGTTTTATATGAGCAAGATAGCTCTCTAGATGCTGGTCATTTATTGCACCTTAGTCATGCGTGAGTTTTTGTAGAGCATGGCGCTATCCATCTCCCCTTGGTTGTTTTTATGCACTTGGCGTGCTTGTGATCGATATTCGGGCATTTCGTAGATATGGGCATTATAGTTTGATGGGTATTTCCTTAATGATTGTTATGCGTGGATCATGTGGCACGCTGCCACGGTTATGTTGTTTGGATCGAGTTTCATGCTGCAATAATTTCATGTTAGGATCAAGTTGCACGCCACAACGGTGTCATGTTTGGATTGGGTTGCACGCTGCAACGATGTCATGTGTGGATCGGTTTGCATGCCACAACAATGAGATGTTGAGTACGGTTCCTTATACTTATTTTGTGTGTCTTATTTCTCATTCTCTAAGGTAGGTTCATATCATCCATTTTGTCATGTTATTCATTGCGCGGGTTGGATAGTTCTTTACCCAAGTTTGTTTTCCTTAATTGTTCATATTAGAGTTGTTGCTTATTGACGCATTAATGTCGTTGTATGATATTTTAGGTGGTTTTTGGATGTGGTTTGTTGGCTGAGAAGCTTTTACTAGGTGTGACGAGGTTGTTGGACTTGAAATTAGTGCAATTGGATTATTATAATGTATATTAGAGAGAAAATGTCACTAATCAGCTCCGAGTGAGGCAATGGTTCTTGTCAAGTGGAGAGACTCCATGAGCTATTTATTTGACTAGTGGTTATGAGTTCCTGCACATCACTTTCAGCGTTGCATTATTGTGAGGGTTGATACCGACCTTAGATGTGTTATGAGGTATACTACGTGCATGTGGTTTCTGAATTTGCATCTTTTACAGTTGGAGGATGTTATTATGGCATACTAATTATGCGATGCATTGTGTGATTTCATCAGGTGCACGATCATGTTCTGGCTCAACCTATAGAGATTGATACAACGTTCGTATGTTAGAATCAGGCCTCGTAGAGAATTCTGGATTTTGGAATTTGGCTCTAAGGCTTGTGGGCTAAGATAGCAGGAAGGATCTTCAGTCGGGATCGAGCTAGTATACTCACTTGGGTTGTGGTGGCGCGGGGTAGGTGCACGAGGTGTTAATCGGCGGTTTTGAGCAACTCCGGAGCGGTTCTTGGCACGTTCAAGGACGAACATATGTTTAAGTAGGGGAAAATGTAACTACCTGACTGGTCGTTTTGAGCTCTAGCGCATCGCTCGGTGGTTTGATACCCTGAGTAGCTTCACTTCATGTTTTATGACTTGTATGTGTCGTTGGAATCGAATTTCGGGAAGTTCGGAGCTGATTCGGATGGAAAATTCTCAACTTGAAAGCCTTAAGTTGGAAGAGTTGATCAAGGTTTTGAGTAGACGACCTCGGAATCGGGGCTTGAAGGTTCCAATAGGTTTGTATGGTGATATTGGACTTAGGCGTATGTTCGGGTTGAGTATAGGGTGGTCAGGAAGCATTTCAGCTGCTTATTGTAGAATGTTTCCATTTTGAAGGTTTTAGAATTTTCTAAGATTGATTTGAAGTGAACTTTGATGTTATTGATGTCCGTTTGGGATTCCGAGCCTTGGAATATTTCGTATCGTGATTTTTGACGTGCACGTAAAGTTTGGCATTATTCCGAAATGTTTAAGTGTAAGTCGGATGCGATCGACGATGTTTGAAAGTTGAAAGAAAGATTTTGATCGACGATTCGTATTCTAGATGTTGTTTGGTGTGATTTGAGGCCTCGAGTAAGTTTGCATCAGGTTTTGAGAATGGTTGGTATGATAGGATGGCCTCCAGGGGGCCTCAGGTGTGTTTCAGATGGGCTACATGTCATTTCACCATGTTTGAGTTGTTGTTTCTGAGATCTGACGCCTCCTTCTTCGCGATCACAAAGAACGGGACGCGATCGCGAAGAGAAAAGTGTTGTTCTAGGCCTTGTAAATTGCGACAGCGGAAGGAAGGTCGCGATCGCGTAGAAGAAATTTCTGCCGACAGTGGTCTGACTTTGGAAGCTTATATATTACAATCTATCAGGAATTTGGGGATAATCAAAAAATAGAAGTTGTATCCCTTTGAATTCAGCATTCAAAATGTTAAAATGTTTGTCATTTGATAATTTGTACTAAAATTTATGGCCATTATATATAACGTGTCTGTGAAGAGGAAACAAAATTTTTATGCAGTCGCGAGGTTTTGGCCGAGATCTCGATGAAGGAAACGATGTTGCAACTTTTGTTAATCACGATCGCATGGATAGTGACCGCGATCACGAAGAAGGAGGTGTGGAAGGTGTATTAAACATCTAATTTCGGGATTTTGAGCTCATTTCATCAGTTTTAAGTTCTTGGAGCTCATGTGGGGCGATTTTGGGGTGATTTTTGAAAATTATTTTCGCTATAGATCATAAGGTAAGTTATTCCTACTTGTTTCGAGTTAAATACATGGTTTGTATATGGATTTTAACATGGAAATTTGATAGAAATTTTGGAATTTTTGGAAAAAAACCTAGAAATGGTATTCTTTGATTTTGACCACGAAATTAGACATGGAATTAGAAATAGATTATATATTTGATTTTGTTGTATTATGAGTAATGTTTATCTTTGAAAGGTTTCTCAATTCAGGCACGTGGGTTTGGGGGTTGACTTTGTTGAGTTCGAATCGATGGACATTAGTTTGAGGTGTTAGAGAGGCGTTGGAGCATGTTATGAAACTTCAGAGCGAGGCAAGTCTCTTGTCTAACTTTGTGAGGGGGAATCTGCCCCGTAGGTATTAAAATTGTTATGTGATACTATTTGTGGGTGCTATGTACACACGAGGTGATTAGAATCCGTACATAGCTAAACGCATGTTTATGTCCGCGTAGACTTAGGACTTTATCATGTAATATTTAAACTATTTAAACTCATTTTGCTAGCTTTATTAAGTGAGTTTATAATTGAAATTGATTTGGCAATATATTAGGCCGAGCCTTATCACCTTGAGTTGTTTGGTGAGATATTTCATAAACAATAAAAGTCACGGTTACTTTGTGCTCTTGTATCTGTGTTGTAAGCATGTACCTCGTAATTCAATAAGTTTCTTCTTTTCTTGTGGATCAGCCTGAACGCCTCTGCAGTATATTGAGATGTATCTCTGGTTCGTGTCGATCGACCCTCGGCAGTGTACATACCACTCTGGATCGGACTGTACAACCTCGGCATAAATGTGTGTAATACCGCTAGCAGTCCGGATATTCATGAGATTCCCCTTTTATTGAGGCCTGGAATTTATATGGTATTCCTTATTCGTTTGAGATTGCACTTGATATTTCTGATTTGTTGAGATAGCATAGGAGATTTGAGAGATTTATCTTCAAAAGAAATGTTGGAGGATTTTGTTACTTACCGTTCTACCTCATTATTACTGTTGTGCTCATTTCTATTTATGATTTATCATAGTGATTTATTAGACCACTAGTAAGTGTCAATGTCGACCCCTCGTCACTACTTCTCCGGGGTTAGGATAGATACTTACCGGGTACGTGTTGATTTATGTGCTCATGCTACACTTCTGCACTAAATGTGCAGGATGTGACAGGTTCATTTGGTGGCTATCTTGGCGCGAAGACGCATCTACTGAGGAGACTTTATAGTGAGCTACATTCCAGGCTACATATCGTAGCCCACAGATTTTCCATCGTATTATTTACTTTATCCTATCTAATTTACATTACAGACAAATGTTGTACAATTATTGTACTCCTTAGTAAATGCTCATGCACTTGTGACACCGGGTTTTGGGATATTCTAATTGATGTTAATAGTATTGGTCAAATAATATCACCTTTTTTTATTTTATATCTTACTAATATTATATGTATCTGTCATGACCCAAACATATGGGCCGCAGCGGGCACCTGGTACCTTACTCAACCGAGTACCAACATAATGTATCTTATGTGTCATACTATCATAGGTAAATGAGACGGAAACGATGTCATGAGATAACTAGAATAAACATGAGAGAATACTCGACATAGAATGACCCAACCTGATATAGAAACTTATACATGTGACATACGGTCTTATAAGGCCAACATGATCATCTTTAAACTCAAAACATAGGCCGACAAGGCCATACAAGTATCCGTATACATGAAATCTGTCTACAAGCCTCTAATAGTACAAAAGTATAATAAAGGTCGGGACAGGGCCCAGACATACTAATCAATACACGTCCAAATAATACTGACCAAATAAGCAACTCTGGAGCAAATAAAGTGCACCAACACCTTCCGGTAAGCTGATAGCCTACTTAGAGGACTCTCGACCGGTTTATTGGGACTAGCGGGCATGAAACGCAACGTCCCCAGGAAAAAGGGACGTTAGTACAAACAATGTATCGAGTATGTAAGGAATGGAAATCAATAAATAATAGACATGGGAGAAACATAGAGTAAAAGACTCGACATGTAAATTTGAATAGCTTTGTGAATCATTTAATATTTAAAATGTCATGCATATGCGTATAAATGTCATACCATGCATAAATATATGTGTACATAACATCATCAAGTCTATGAGGGCATCTCATCATATCAAATCGGCCACTGTGGAAAAAATCATCAACGCATACCAGCTGATCAGGTGTGGGTGCGTGTATAACGATGTGACCTTTTCCCATATCCCATATACATATAATATACACGTATATAACTCCATCTAGTCATGTGTCAATGTTCATGTATAAATGAATGAAGTGCATATGAAATACGTTAATAAGATTTCTGAGAATGCCTTTAATTAATATCATGAAATAAACTTTATCTACTTACGTATTTTCTGAGACCCATGAACAAATGATAGAATAATAGGACACGTGGAGAATCAAGAACATAGTCACCTCTAGCACTTCTATGAATAGAGTCATCTATGAAAGTTATGCATTTGCTCATTTCGTTTGTATCGTATGGATCATGCCAAACGGAAAGAAGGTATAGCCTTAACATACCTGAGCCGATTTTCTTGACAATCTCTCTAACACACCTCTTTTGTTAAGAACATGTAATGGCGGATCAAAGCACGAAAATGTAACGACCCAAATTTCCCTCCATTGGGCATCGTGATGGCACCTAGTCTTAGGGACTAGGTAAGCCTAACATTTACTGAACAACAACAACAATAAAGGAAATCTAACAGCCTTGTTATAGAAAATCCTTACAGAATTTGCAATTTCCTAAAATCGGTAATACAAGTCATAAGCTCTGCAGAATTTACTACAACTTCTAAATACAACTGTTTAGAAATAATTAAGAACAGTTGAATAAATTTAGGAAGGTGACTCTGAAGCCTACGAACGCAGCAACAGGTTTACCTTGAGTCTCCTCAGTAATGATCTGCGCGATTACTAACGATCGATACCTGGATCTGCACAAAAAAAATGCGCAGAAGTGTAGTACGAGCACACCACAGCGGTGCCCAGTAAGTAGCAAGACTAACATCGGTGAAGTAGTGACGAAGACTAGTCAAGACACCCGCTGGTCTAATAATTAAACAGGTATATATGTATAAAATGACAGAATATGACATCTATCAAATGACTACACAAGATAGTAAATAACAGAACAACTACAATGCGGAAGAAAATATAGCAAAAAATAATGGAACACCATAATAATACACAGAAAGATGGACATGAATACAAGCCAAACCGGAAACCACAACACAATAAGAACACTAGTAACTCAGCACTGCATTAGTTTGTCCACTTCAAGCCTTAGCCAATAAAACCCAATAAATTGGTCAAATCCTCAAGTGAAACTATTCAACCGCAAGTCTATATTGATATCTTTTTAAAAATATAATCATTTCAGTGTGAAAATTTCCTTTGAAATATACTTCCTCCAAAGATACATAAATATACTTTACAAAACGAAATGCTCAAATGAAATTCCTTTCAATAAAAGCTTTTCAAATGTACCTTTCCAGTAAATGTTTTTCAAACATAATTTCCTCCAAGATAAACGCTTTGCAAACCTACTTTCCTTCAAGGTAAATTCCTTTCAACTTTACTTTTCAATAATTGTCCTTCAAACGTAGTTTTCCTTCACTATAAAACAACCGGGATTCCGTCCCTTAGCTCAGAATTTCGTCATGCAGTACAAGGGGAAAGCTCCCGGAATACGTCTGTAGTCCCAATTTAAATATGCAATGCAGTACAGGGGGAAAGCTCCCGGAATACGTCCGTAGTCCCAATTTAAATATGCAATGCAGTAAGGGTAAAAGCTCCCGGAGTACTCCGTAGTCCCAATTTAAATATGCAATGCAGTACAGGGGGAAAGCTCCCGAAATACGTCCGTAGTCCTAATTTAAATATTCAATGTAGTACAGGGGGAAAGCTCACGGAATACGTCTGTAGTCCCAATATAAATATGCAATGTAGTACAGGGGAGAAAACAACTAGAATGCGACAAAAACAACGTACATTGCAATGACAAACACAAAAGCAACAAAAGACAGGAATGCAAAGTGCGACGAGCAAATCAATACAAGAACTTAAATCACAAGAATGGTAAAGCTCACTAATAAGTAGTAGCCACTGAAGAGAATGCCAAGCACAAAGAGAACAGTGTAACGAGGTGAAAACAAAGCAATATAGCAACGATTCACAATATTCAATTTCACAATAATAAGAAACCAAATCATCCTGGTATGGGAAAACAAATATAACCAATCTCGCTTAAACAATTAGCATAGAATAAAACTCAGCTTGAACAAATACTCAGTAATAGGACACACCAAGGAGATACCATCAACACAGATGATTATCAAACTAAACCTAAGTAGCACTCAAGAAAGAATAATATAAATCACAGTATACGACTCACGGGCATGCTTGACACCAACATATAGATATTCCAATTACGGCTGAAACAATTATAGGGCGAGACTATACTAATTCTAGTTAAGTTGGCAGTTTATGAAGAAGAATATAACATAGTGATAGAAGAGGTAAAATCTTTAGCTAAGTCAATTAAGATCAAATAATCAACCACGGAAAATATAAAAGCATGTAATTCTAATTTAAGCAGGAAAGGATGAAATTAGCAATCAAGGATGCAGTTATAGCAATTACAACTTCATACACAGGCGTATAAGGACCTAAGAACCCTAAAAGGCCAACCTATTTGCAAATAAGTCCGAGTACGCACTCGTCACCTCGCGTACACGGGCTACAATCAGCATAGAAGAGTCAAATCCTAAGGGGTAATTCTCCCAAAGAAGGTTAGGCAAGATACTTACCTCGACGACGAAAACCCGATACTCTAAAATGGACTTCTCGGGCGGAAAGACCTTCGGACAGCTGAAATCCAACTATAACATCTCCAAAACACATATAAATCGTAAATGTAACAACCCGGCCGGTCGTTTTGAGCTCTAGCATGTCGTTCAATGGTTTAAATTTGTGAGCAACTCCATTTTAGGTATTATGACCCCTAGGTGTGGTCGGAATTGAATTTCAAAAATTTTAGAGTTGATTGGAAAGAAAATTCTCATTTCAGAAGCCTTAAGTTGGAGAAATTGGGTGTATGTCCGGATCGGGCTTTGGATAACCCGGGAGCGTTTCGGCACATATTGTGGAAGTCAACATTTTAGAAGAAATTTCCTAAGTTTGTATTGAAGCGCATTTTAGTGATATTGATGTACGTTTGGGATTCCGAGCCCGGGAATAGCTCTATATGGTGATTCTGGAGTTGGGAGCATGATCGGAAGTGAATTCGGATGTCCGTAGGTCATTTTACAGTCATTTGGCTAAAGATAAAAATTTGAAGGTTTTTGAGAAATCCGACCGGAAATGGAAATTTTGATATCAGGGTCAGAATGTGATTCCGGAAGTTGGAGCAGGTCCGTAATGTCGAATATGACTTTTGTGCAAAATTTGAGGTCAATCGGACGTGATTTGATAGGTTTCGGTATCAGATGTAGAAGTTGGAAATTTCTTAGTTCATAAAGTTTGAATTTTAGTTCGATTCGTGATTTTGGCGTTGTTTGATGTGATTTCGAGGCTCGACTAAGTTTAAATGAGGTAATAGGACTGGTTGGTAGGTTCGGTTGAGGTCCCGGGGGCCTCAGGCATTGTTTCGAATGCTCAACAGGTCGATTCGTGCCTTGTGAGGATTGCTGGTTTTTCTAGTGTGAGAGCAGCAAATATTTACACAATGTGATCGCATGAGAGGGTCCACGATCATACAGTGCAATTTGGGAGGCTGCTAGATTTTGGCTTATGCGATCGTAAGTAAGTGTATGCGATCGCACATTGCAATTTGGGAAGCTGCTGTATTTTGGTCTATGCGATCACAGGTAAGTGTATGCGATCGCACAGAGCGAAAAAATGAGGCTTCAGGCTTATGGCTTGTGTGATCGCGAGGTTATATGTGCGATTGCATAGTGAATATTTAGAGGCTTCTCGGAATTTGCCTATGCGATCGCGACAATAGGAGTGTGATCGTATAGAGGGTTGGTATAGGCAGTGAACTATTTTAAAACGGGATTTTGGCCATTTCCTCATTCTTTCTCATGGTTAGGGCGATTTTGGAGGATTTCAAAGGGTTTTTTTCATCAAGCATCAATAGGTAAGTGATTCCTTCTCATCTCAAGTTAAATACAAGGTATATGCATGGATTAAAACATGAAAATTGTATAAAAATTGGGGTTTTTGGAGGAAAAACCAAGAAATTTTGTTTTGGATTTCTACCACGAATTTGAGCATGGAATTTAGAGTAAATTGTATATTTGAGCTAGTAAGTCTATGGGTAGAGTATATCTTTGAGACATTTCGAAATCCGGGCATGTGGGCCCGAGGACATTTTGGTCAATTCACTGAGCGGAGTTGGGAAATTGTATAATTTGGATTGTTGCGAATATTAGAGTATATTTTCATTGGTTTGTCGTTATTTGGATAGTTTTGGGGCGTTGTGCGTCCATTGGAGTCGTCGGAAGGGCTTAGAAGCCGGTTATGGACTTTCGGAGCGAGGTAAGTCTCCTTTCTAACTTTGTGAGGGGGAATTGTCCCCCTAGGTGAACTAATTAAGTATGTGCTATTATCTTCGGGGGCTATGTACGCACGAGGTGACGGGAGTATGTGCGTAGCTACTATTATGCCATGCCCGGGTAGTCTAGGACCCACTAGCATGCCTTACTTGTTGTACTGGTGACCTTGTCAAAAAAATATCATGTGATGCTTTCAATTAGTATCTAAATCTCTGAGAAGGATAGAGTTTACTGTTCTTAATCACCTAGAAGGAGAATTGGTTCTTCCTTGGATAATTGTGTTTCGGATAAACCTATCGAGTTTGGAACCCTGTCGAAATTGGCAAGTAAATCTCCAGAAAAGTTTTAAATATTATACTCATGTTTATTAAAAGGAGAATTTTATCACTTCATTGAACAACTAATTTTCCTGATAAAAATGTGGTTTATTGGTGTGAATATGTGTAACTTTGGGTGCCTGAGTCGCATGTATGATTCGCGAGCAGGATGACCCTGTATTTATGTATATTCATATGAGCACCTGAATCACATGTATGCTTCGCGAGCAGGTTAGCCTTATTATTATTATGTTGACCGCGTCGCATGATTGATTCGCGAGCGGGAAAAAATAGATGCATCTATGGTTCCGGCCGTTCGACCCTCGGCAGTGCACAATTTATGTTTATGTTGGATCGGGCCGTCGACCCTCGGCATTGCTTGCGCATGATATTTACTGCGTATTTGCTGTGATTTATAAATGCTTATCGGCATAAGGAAGTTTTAATGGCTAGTCATGAGGAAGGAGAATTTATGTGTAAAATGTGAAATAAGTCTGATGTTTCTTATCCTGGATTATGATTTAAATTGTCAACTGAAATGACGAAGATTTAAAGTGTTAAAAGTGGAAGGAGTTGATATTATTTATTCCTGATTTTAATAAATTGTCTATGACATTCATGCTTGGTGTCTCACTTGAATATACTAAATTGACCTCTAGCAAGAGTCTAATTCGACCTCTCGTCACTATCTTTCTGAGGTTAGGCGGGCGACTTACTGAGTACACGTTGTTTTCGTACTCATGCTACACTTGCTGTGCATTTTCACTGCACAGGTACTTTCATAGAGACGTGGCTAGTCTGGAGACTTTGGCGAGCTGCATCATCTGGAGGCGATCCGCAGCTGACAGAGTCTCCCTCATATTGTATTTATTTCCATTTTAAAGTCTTTGTCCTATTTGTATTTCGGACAAGCTTTGTAATATTTGTGAAATTCTTAGAATTTGCTCATGTACTTGTGTCACCGGGTTCTGGGATGTGTTTGGGATTTAACTGAATAAATGGAATAGTTACCTGTCGTATTTATTTGATAAAGTTTTATTCGTTTTTATGACTTGTAAGTGAAAGGCAACAATTTTCGAATTAAAGATTGGCTTGTCTGACGGTGATGTCCGGCGCCATCACGACCTTAATAGATTTCGGGCTGTGACAACTTGGTATCAAAGCACTAGGTTACCGTAGGTCTCATGAGTCATGAGAAAGTCTAGTAGAGTCTTGCGGATCGGTACAGAGACGTCTGTACTTATCTTCGAGAGGCTACAGGGCTGTTAAGAGTACTTCCCTTCTTGATTCCTCATCGTGCGATTTGATTTTGTTAAGGCTTATGCCTAAGTTTATTCCTACTCAATCTTACGCGTCGTGAAGCGCTTGCCATGAATCGGGAATTTAAGGAATTGATATGGTGCTACGAATATGGTGCGAGATGTTTACCATGTGTAGTTGGTTGGGGTTGTTGTTGTTGCCCTGCAGAAGAATATTATTTTGTTTCAGCTCGGTTGCTGTGTTTCTGAGAACTTTGAGGCATTTCGATTATGAATGGCCCGATTGGGGTTGATAAAGTAGTAAGACTTGGTATTTTCAAGTAAGGTGGAGTATTCACATGTGACGTGTTATCGTCGTCCTTGATCGAATGAAATGTGTTAAGTTCGTCAGTGCCATGTTTTCTTCGGGTGCATGGGGCCAGAGTATGGTGAAGAAGTATTGAAGACTGTGGTTGGCAGAGAATGATATTGAATTGAGGCTAGGCGGTGGTTCCATTTCTAGGAGGCCAGGTGTAAGAAGCGGAAGTCGAGCAGTCATAAAGTAGGGGAGCGGTAGCGGCAGCAGCAACGGCAGCGGCAGCGCAGTGGTGAATTAGAAGGTATTGTAGAGCACTTAGTAGATGTCCATAGGAGCGGGCGGACTGGTAAGGTTGGTGAATGAGAACGGGCTTAGGATTGAGTATTGATGTCGTAGAGATAGTGCATTACAACGTCGTTGGAAGGTGTTAGTTGGTGAATTACATAGGTGGGTTACCTCCTGGGAGTAGGTTAGCTGTCGTGTGGTTGGAAAGTCTCTGTGAGGGATTTTAGTGGATGTTCGGTAGGAGGCAGGATGTGTGAATGATGCTAGAGAATTTTAGTGATTAGGGAGTGCTAGCAAGAGAATTTAGAAGAATTGGACGGATCGGTTGAGAAAGATTCATGTTAACAAAGGATAAAGGATCTCAATAGGGTCTAGGGTGGTGCCAGGAGTAGCTTTGGGATAAGTGGGGGAGTCCCACCACCTGCAGTTGGGTTGCAGGATTGTGTTATCATAGGGTTG
>ML385731.1:785-50541 GCA_005239525.1 Nicotiana knightiana | reverse complement strand
AGAGGTGGGGCTCGTGGTAGAGGTGGACCCAGCCGGTTCTATGCTTTGAGTGGTCGCCAGAGTAGGAGGTTTACTTAGATGTTGTTACAGGTATTCTGACTGTCCAAGCCCTTGATTGTTATGCTCTTATTGATCCGGGGTCCTCCTTTTCCTATGTTACCCCATTTATTGCTTCATGTTTTAAGTTTTTGGATAGAACCCGAACAGCTTCATGAGATGTTCTCTGTGTCTACTCCGGTTGGTGATTCCATTACAGTCGCACGAGTCTATAGGAATTGTGTTGTCACGGTGTGTGGTCGAGATACCACGGCTGATCTTATCGAACTTGGGATGGTAGATTTTGATGTTATCATGGGGATGGATTGGCTTTACTCGTGCTTTGCTAAACTCGACTGCCGAACCAGAATTATGAGACTAGAGTTTCCTAACAAGTCAGTTATTGAGTGGAAAGGGAGTGGTGTGGTGCCGAAGGGTAGGTTTATTTCCTACCTTAAGGCCTCGAAGATGATTAAAAAGGGGTGTATTTATCACTTGGTCCGGGTTGCCTACACCACCTCAGAAGTATCTGCCCCCGGGTCCGTTCCAGTCGTGAATGAGTTTCTTGAAGTGTTTCTGGAAGAGCTTCTAGGGGTTCCTCCAGATAGAGAGATCGATTTTGGGATTGATGTATCTCCAGATACACAGCCAATATCTATTCCACCGTACAGAATGGCGCCAGCAGAGTTGAGGGAGTTAAAGGAGAAGTTAAAAGACTTATTAGAGAAGGGATTCATTCGGCCGAGTGTGTCGCCGTGGGGCGCTCCGGTTCTTATTGTCAGGAAGAAGGATGGGTCGCTTCGGATGTGTATTGATTATCGGCAGCTCAACAAAGTCACTATCAAAAACAAGTATCCACTGCCTCGGATAGATGATTTGTTCGACCAATTGCAGGGTGCGAGGTTCTTCTCCAAAATTGATTTACAATCGGGATATCACCAGTTGAGGATCAGAGAACAGGATATTCCTAAGACCGCCTTCATGTTATGGCCATTTTGAATTTTTGGTAATGTCCTTTGGACTGACCAATGCTCCAGCGGCTTTCATGGACCTTATGAATCGGGTTTTCAAACCATTTCTGGACTCCTTCGTGATTGTTTTTATTGATGACATCCTTGTCTACTCGCGCAGTCTGGAGGATCATGCTAATCACCTCAGGGAAGTTCTGCAGACCCTTCACCAATACCAATTATATGCCAAGTTTTCAAAATGTGAATTTTGGTTGGAGTCAGTCACATTTTTGGGTCATGTTGTTTCCAGAGAAGGGATTAAGGTTGACCCCTAGAAGATCAGTGTGGTGAAGGATTGGCCTAGACTAGTGACCCCGACAGAGATTCGCAGTTTCTTGGGTCTAGCCGGGTATTATCGGAGGTTTGTGGAGGGGTTCTCTACCCTCGCATCCCCATTGACTAAATTGACGTAGAAGGCAACGATGTTCCAATGGTCCAATGCTTGTGAGAAGATCTTTCAGGCATTGAAGTCAAGACTGACTTCAGCACCGGTGTTGACTTTGCCAAAAGGCACGGAGGGATTTGTGGTTTATTGTGATGCTTCGAGGGTTGGTTTGGGATGTGTGTTGATGCAGCACGGGAAGGTTATAGCCTATGCTTCCAGGCAACTCAAGAATCACGAGAAGAATTATCCGACGCATGATTTTGGAACTCGCGGCACTTGTGTTTGCATTAAAAATTTGGCGGCATTATTTGTATGGGGTCCATGTGGACGTGTTCTCAGACCATAAGAGTCTCCAATATTTGTTCAGGCAGAAGGAGTTAAACTTAAGGAAGCGGCGATGGTTAGAGTTGCTTAAGCATTATGATATGAACATTCTGTACCATCCAGGGAAAGAAAATGTAGTGGCCGACGCTCTCAGTCGGAAGTCTATGGGTTGTCTGTCTCATTTGGAGGAAGATCAGAGGTTGTTGGCTCGGGAGGTTTGTCAGTTGGCTAGTCTGGGGGTCTGCCTCTCGACCCCAGACGAGGGGAAAGTCATGGTGCAAAATGGGGCAGAATCATCACTTGTAGAGGAAGTCAAGGAGAAGCAGTTTAAGGATCTAGCATTGGTGCAGTTGAAGGAGGCAGTTTTGAATAGCAAGATATCGGCATTTTCGCTCGGGAGCGATGATGGTGTTTTTCGGTGCCAGGGAAGGTTATATGTTCCCGATGTGGATAATCTTCGGGAGAGAGTGATGGAGGAAGCTCACAATTCCAGGTATTCCGTACACCCAGGTTCTACAAAAATGTATCAAGATCTCTGGGAAATTTATTGGTGGAGCAGTATGAAAAGAGGTGTGGTGAACTTTGTATCTAAATGTCCGAATTGTCAGCAGGTGAAGGCCGAGCATCAGAAGCCTAGTGGGTTAACTCAGCTTATGGAAATTCCAATGTGGAAATGGGAAATGATCAACATGGATTTAGTGGTAGGGTTACCTCGCACTCAGCGTAAGTTCGACTCGATTTGGGTGATAGTGGATCGACTCACGAAATCAGCTCACTTCTTGTCGGTCAAGTCCACCGATACTGCAGAACAGTACGCTCAGTTGTATACCAAGGAAATAGTCAGGCTTCATGGTACTCCGGTTTCTATTATTTCAGACTGAGGAGCCCAGTTCACAACTAATTTTTGGAGGAAATTTCAGCAAGGTTTAGGTACTCAGGTAAATCTCAGCACAGCTTTCCACCCGCAGACTGATGGTCAGGCAGAGCTGACTATTCAGCTTCAAGATATGTTGCGGGCTTATGTATTGGACTTCAAGGGTAGTTGGGAGGATCATTTACCGCTTATCGAATTTTCTTACAACAACAGCTTTCACACTAGTATTCAGATGGCCGCATTTGAAGTATTGTACGGAAGGAGGTGTAGATCTCTGATTGGGTGGTTTGAGGTTGGTGAAGAAGAATTGTTAGGGCCATATCTTGTGCACCAGGCATTGGAAAAAGTCAGAGTCATTCGGTAGAGGATGAAAACTGCTCAGAGCCGTCAAAAATCCTATGCGGACGTTCGTCGAAGAGAATTGGAATTCCAAGTTGATGATTGGGTATTCTTGAAGGTAACTCCCATGAAGGGAGTGATGCGGTTTGGGAAGAAAGGGAAATTGATCCCAAGGTATGTCGGGTCATATCGGATTGCTCAAAGTATAGGAAAAGTGGCTTATAGGTTGGAATTACCCCCTGAATTGTCATTAGTGCACCCGGTGTTCCACGTGTCCATGTTGAAGAAAGTGGTTGGAGATCCATCAGCCATCGTGCCAGTTGAGACCATTGAGGTTAATGAAGAATTATTATATGAGGAGGTTCCGGTTGCTATTCTTGATAGACAAGTCCGTAGATTGAGGAACAAAGAAATTGCTTCAGTTAAAGTATTATGGCGAAGTCAGCGTGTTGAGGAAGCCACGTGGGAGGCGGAAAATGAGATGAAAGAAAGATATCCCCACTTATTTAAATAAATCTAGTAGTGATGTCAGAACCCTCTCCTCTAAGAAAATTATACTTTACGTTCGGTTCTGTGCAAAAGCACTCCATCTTCCCCTAATTACCTTATTGCTGTAATTTCCCAATGTGTGCTAAAACCGAACTTGCGGTTCTATTTGGGGTAGTGTGCAACCCTCGAGGTAAATGAACATTTTGTGAAACATATGTCCTAGGAAAGTGGTTAATGATAGAATAGGTTGGTAGTAATTAATTGAAATGAATATAGTATATTGAGATGATCGGGTTGTATGGGACTCATTAAAACGACCAAGTTATATACAAAAATGTGAACCATGATCAAATTTGTGATATAAGAGGAAAGAACTATATGTAGTTGACAAAATGATTGAATGTCTGCAAATTTTTGGATTAACAACGTGGTGTGTGAGTTATCGGGTGATCAAAACTGTGTAATGGTGCTTGGAAATGTGTTTCGGGGGCTCTCTGACAGGTAGATAGGTCTAATTACAAAGGGAACTCTAGCAAAAAATTTCTGAAAAATCAGAGTCTGTAAAAATTTGGAAGTTGCATATCATGCTTTCAAAACGAAATGATTTCCAAAACCCTCATTCTAGGGCGAATGATTTTAAAGGGGGGGGGGGGATGTAAGGACCCGTAAAATTCTCTTGTTTAAAAATAATGCCGAACGAGTCCCCGAGTTGTTTTATTGTGGGAATCTTTGAAACAGACCTAAATTGAGTAAAAAGTACCCCGAGACTTAAAGAATATAATTTTCCAGCAAGTAGGTGTTATGCGACGCACTATGCTATTGCACAACGTGTATGCGGACCACATAATGGTCGCATACCTGGGTAGATTACTACCCCGTTTGATGTCAGCAATGCAGTCCAGTATGCGATTGCATAACGAGTATGCGGACCGCACTATTGGTCGCATACCTAGGCAGTGTGTTCTGGATTTTTGGCCCATGTTGAGGGCCATTGTGCGGTCAGATCTGCGAACCGCATGTCAGGAATGCGATCGCATTCCTGACCGCATTTTTGTGTCGGGCCCTGTTTTTCCTAATTTTTAAAACCCGACCCCAATTCATTAAAACACCCCTCCCTTCATTTTTAACCATTTTTTCTGAGATGTTAGAAAGAGGAAAGAGTGGGTTCTAGAGAGAGAAAGTCCCAACTTCATCAAACTGGTCTTCCTTCATCACTCAAGCTTGGAACTAATCAAGTAGAACACAAATTTCTTCACTCTAAGAGGTAAGCTTCCACCCCATTATCCCTAAATTTCCAGATTTTTGTTAAAATGAAACATGGATAGGATAGTTCATAAAAAATGGGGTTAAGAACCTTGAATGCATGTACCCAATCTACCTAATCTAGTAAAGGAAATAGGTTGGGGTAACCTTTCACTAAAAAAGGGTTATTTAATCTAAAAAGAACACCTAGTTCTTGGTAGAAAGCTCAAATGAGTTCAAGACATGTTCATGATTCCTAATTCTATGATTAAACGTGCCATATTGTGAATTAGATCAAGGGTGCTAGAAGGTACGGTGATTTGAAATAGAGAGAAAGGAAAGATCCCGATACGAGGTATGTATGGCTAACTTTAACCCTTGTAGAATCCTTTTGTTGGGTCCTAGATTTGGTATGTGTACCTTGTTCGGAAGTATGTTAATTGATTGTTCAAACGTGTTGAGACGTGAGATTCTATTCTCTAATTTTCCTAGTTGATTATCATGCTACCGTGTTGTATGAGGTTGTGAGAGGTGTTTGATGTGTAATGAACGAAAGATTGATATTGTGCTCAAATGTGAGAATGTGTAAAATAGTTAAAAGTCGTACGGGAAAAGTAATGAAAAAGAGTATTGTGAAACGTTTTGTAACTAAATTGGGCGATTATGGCAACACCATGTTCATGAAATACTTGATAAGAGTTATGGTGCCTTGGGCCAAACAAATAAGTTGTTGATATGAACTTGTATTCCTTGAAATTATTATTCTTTTGATGAAATTCTTTGTGATTGTTGTTGTGAGTTTAAATTGTCAGGCGGCGTCAGGTTGCGCGTTGCAACACGATGTAATAAGGTTGATGGGTTGTGGTGATAAGGGTGGCCTAGGTAATAAGGATGGAATGTGATCGATATCACTACTGAAATGAAAATCTATGAGCTCTTGAGTATGATGATGTTGAAAGGAAAAAAGGAGAGATTGTGAAACTTGTTTGATTTTGGTTGTTTCCTTCCACGTGCATTGATTAATTGGTTTTATTGTTGTTCCTTAATTGTGTATTTTTTTATTGTACTTGGGATAAAGTTTGTTTATACATACTAGTACTATTCCACAGTACTAACGTCCCTTTTACCGGGGGAGCTACATCTTTTATATGGATGTAGGTGGGTCCATAGCAGGTTGCTCAGCTCGCCTTTAGTGGTGCCTTCTCCTCATCCTTTTCAGTTGTACTGGTGAGCCCCATTTCCTCTTGGGTCCATGTGTAGTTCATGCCATCTCCTTTTTGGATATATTATGTATTGTAAGGTATAGTCGGGGCCTTGTTGCCGGCAAGTATTGTATAAACTCCTAGTACACTTAGGGGCTTCGCAGACACTATGTGGGTGTGTGTGTGTGTGTGTATATATATATATATATATATTGGGCAGTGGTTGTATGTATTCGTAATCGTGGTCCGTATCGGGAAGTGTTGTATCAAATATGTATGAATTGGGAAATCTAGGACAATAATGTAACATGAGGGAAAATTAGACTTATTGTGATAATCACTCACTTTTAAGCTTATCTAACTATTTCACATAAATAATGTGTGTTATAAACATGGGGAACGCGTTGGGTGGGAAAGGCAAATCAGGTTCGCTTGACTGGGGTCACCCGGTCGAGTGCCGGTCGCGTCCCTCGATTTTGGGGCGTGACATTATCATATTGATATGGATATATGGTGAGATCGGGTATATATATATATATATATATATATATATATATATATATATATATATATATATATATATATATATATATATATATATATATATATATATATATATATATATATATATATATATATATATATATATATATATATATATATATATATATATATATATATATATATATATATATATATATATATATATATATATATATATATATATATATATATATATATATATATATATATATATATATATATATATATATATATATATATATATATATATATATATATATATATATATATATATATATATATATATATATATATATATATATATATATATATATATATATATATATATATATATATATATATATATATATATATATATATATATATATATATATATATATATATATATATATATATATATATATATATATATATATATATATATATATATATATATATATATATATATATATATATATATATATATATATATATATATATATATATATATATATATATATATATATATATATATATATATATATATATATATATATATATATATATATATATATATATATATATATATATATATATATATATATATATATATATATATATATATATATATATATATATATATATATATATATATATATATATATATATATATATATATATATATATATATATATATATATATATATATATATATATATATATATATATATATATATATATATATATATATATATATATATATATATATATATATATATATATATATATATATATATATATATATATATATATATATATATATATATATATATATATATATATATATATATATATATATATATATATATATATATATATATATATATATATATATATATATATATATATATATATATATATATATATATATATATATATATATATATACCGTTATTGTTATTGTTACGGAGGAATAAGGGGGGATTTTGTGTTGTCTGGTGGGATCGGCATGCGCGCAACATCAGTTTATGTGTTTTATGTATTTTCTCTGATTGTGTAATTTTTCGGTAGGTTTACATTTCACTTAAGGAATGGTTATAGCTGGTTACTGATAAGACACTTGAGTTAATGTATTTATTTCTGCAAATTACCGATTTTCAAAGTGAATTTACTATGTTGAGTCATTACCTCCTGCCCTGCTGAGTCGCTAGTAAGATAGTATTTTAAAAAGGAAAGAACTAATATCACGTAAACTTGTGTGACTTTAAGATCGAACCGTCCATTTATTTCGATACTTACCATCTTCTACTAGTTATCATATCTTACTTCAACTGTTTTCTCAACTTAATCTTCTCAAGCTGTCTGGGGTTTTATTTTACTTACAAACAAATTGTTTTTATATTTTTGGCCTAATAAACCCTACATTAAATTCAATAGCTTATACGGTGTCGTATTTTATTTGGAAATGTTATTTTCTTCACTCAAATGGTGTCTAAAATAAACTTATATTTCTCACTAATTTCTTTACTTGGTCTGGAAACTGTACTATTACTTTACGATATATAAATGGAATATCTTGAACACCTTAATTATCATGTGACACGGATATGATGTACTGAGTAGCACGTGGAATATGTCGTGCAAAGTGAAATGGAAATGTGTGGGCACCAGGTGCCATGTGTGTTTAAGGTTTGGAAGTTATGATTATGTTAGGAGATTACAAGGATTGGGATTATTGAAATGGTATATTAGAAATGATTCGACTGATTGAGTGAACATTTCTTTCTTTACTTGAACACATTTATGTTTCATTTGGACCCCAACTATGTGTAACGACCGTTTTGAGCATTTTGCGCTTTGTTCGGTTATTTGAGGGAATGAGTAGCTCTATATGATGTAATATGACTTATGTGAACTGTCGGTTTTGGTCTTCAGGTTATTCGTAATTGATTTAGAAGAATGATTCTCAGTTAGAAACTTCAAATTGGAAAGGTTTGACCAAGTTTGACCATTTGAGAATTTGAACCCATGGAGTTTTGATAGTTCCACTAGGTCCGTATAGTGACTTTGGACTCAGGCGTATGCCCAGATTTGCATTTGGATGTTTCTAGAAGGTTTCGGCACTAATTGGCAAAAATTGGAGATTTGGCTTGGGAAGTTCATAAGTTTGACCGAAAGTTGTCTTTGAAGATATAGGATTCGGATTGTGGTTTTGGGAGTTGGAATAGCTTCGGCATGTCATTTGGGACTTGTGTGCAAATTTTGAGTTCATTCCGCGATGATTTGATATGTTTCGGCGTGTGTTTTGGAAATTTGAAAGTTCAAGTTCATTGGGTTCGAATTGAGGTGTGATTCGTTGCTTTGATGTTGTTATGTGTGTTTTGAGTCCTTGAGTAGTTTTGTGTTATATTATGTGACTTGTGGGTATGACTGGACAGGATCCCAAGGGGCTCGAGCATGTTTCGAATTGATTTCGGATCATTTTTCTTAGTATTTCAGTTATTGGTTCTGGTGTTCCGCACCTGCGAGTGGTATTGCGCAGGTGCAGTGGACGCATGTGCGAGGCATGTGTCGTAGATGCATGAGGGGTTAGATCTGGAGCTCATCTGAGATGCGGAGAAAGAACCGCACTTGCGGGTGCGCAGGAGCGGAAATACTTCCCCAGGTGCGAAGGAGTCGGCTTGTAATTGTGGTCGCAGGCGCAGAGATCTGACCACAGATGCAGTGGTCGCAGATGCAACAATTGGACCGCATGTGCGAAAGGCCTAGGAAGAATGTTTAAAAGTGAGGGTTCGTGAATTTGGCTTCATTTCAACATTTTGGAGTCGGATTGAGTCAATTTTTGGAGAAAATTTCATCACAAGGATTGGGTTTCAAGCCGTTGGGAGCCAGAACATGCGAGATGGAATCCTTGGAGCATCACTTGGCTTGCTCGGTATGGGTATTGGATCGTTCGAGGTAAGTAACTCTTATAAACTTAGTGCTGAGGGTACGAAACCCCGCAATACGTGTTATGTGATTGGTGTTGAGGTGACACACATGCTAAGTGACGGGTGTGTGGGCATGCACCCTGTGAATTGGGACCCTGAGGTTCCTATGGCACTTTATAGTGGCCCTATCTTGTTGTTATCTATGTCTCCACCATGTGATATAGTAATTGAGATGTCATCCATGTTAGATATCATGTTTAGACTTATGTCGATACTATTTGGACCCACTGAGGTCATTTCTGTTGTGTAGTTATATGCTTTCATTATTTTATATACTCAGTCATACACACTCATATGCATATAGTATCTCAATATTTGTTGTTATTCGTTGATACATCACATCATCATTTTGGGCTAGTTTTATGACATTGTGAGCCCGAGAGAGAGAGACTAGAGAGATTGATGACTGAGTGAGGCCTAGGGCCTGACTGTGAGGATATTTATGAGAGAGGTTGAGGGCTTGATTATGATATTTTATTTATGGAACTGGTTTGCATGTCGCTGCATGTTTTATTTATGGGATCGGGTTGAACGGCCCAGCATGTTTATTTTTGGGAGCGGGTTGCACGCCGCAGCATGTTTGATATAGGTCGAGGGCCTCATTGATTTATGCTGTGATTGGATTGATATAGAACATAGGATATAGGAGACCCTCCGAAGTCTGTACACACTCCCAGTGAGCGCAGGTACCTACTGAGTGATGTTAGCCCGAGGGGCTGTATATGAGTGATATTTGCCCGAGGGGCTGTATATGAGTGACTAGGAGGACTGATTTCATTGATGCTTTGAGATATTGCATATGGTTTCATCATTAAGTTGCATCGCATTTGATAAGAACACCTGACATACGCATCGAGATACATCCCATTTCCTCATGTTATACAGCATCACGTCATTCATGACTTATCACACACACTGGTGTGTGGGAATAGAGAAGTATTTTGTACTTGATATTCGGAAATAAAATGAAACCTCTTACTTATTGTTGAAAGGATTTTGAGGAAAAATCACAGTTTTCAAACTCACCGGTATTTTTGGCATCTTTGGCAAAAGAACTGAGTTTCACTAAAATATTTGAAAAGCATGCCTAGTTTTTTCTGAAACTGTGAATGGTTTAAGACCTTTTACTTTTGAGAAATCTCTTTTTATTACTTGTATTATGTTGTTATGGATTGGTGTAGAATAACGGTATTGGACCCAACCTCGTGATAGCTCGTCACTACTTTCAACCTAAGATTAGGTTTGTTACATACTCAGCACATGGGGTCGGTTGTACTGATACTACACTTTTGAACATTGCGTGCAGATGTTGGTTGCATTGGTTGTTGTGCTCAAGGGTTGCTTAATTTGAAGATGTACCCGCATCCATGTTGTAGTTGCCTCTATTATTCGGGGTAGCCTTAGATTAAATTGTGTTGTTTATGTACTTTTCAAATAGGCTATGTATTTATTTCTTTTCTGTTTGTAAACTCTATTCTTAGAATCTCATGATTTGTACTACCAGTCCTTAGGAAATATAATAGACTCAGATAATTTATTTTGTTTAATTGTTGTTAAGGTTACTGAAATTTGATAGTTATTAGTTAGCTTACATAGCGGGTTGAGTTAGGTTCCATCGCGACTAGCGGGTTTTTGGGTCATGACAGATTGGTATCAGAGCTCTAGGTTTATAGGTTCTACAAGTCATGAGCAAGTGTCTAGTAGAGACTTTCGGATCGGTATGATGACGTCCATACCTATCTTCGAGAGACTACATGACATTTTAGTATATATTTCCCATATTTCTTTCCTTATCATGTGGCATTGATTCAGCTTGAAGCGAAACTCCTTGAATTCCTTCCACGCATTCATGTGCACACATGAGCGCTCGGTATCAGCTGTGCATCGACGACTTGTGATTTCCATGGATGAGGTGTGAATGTGATTTTAGCATGTTGATGATGGGCCAGTCTGGAGGACTTGAGGCCGGGTTTTTTCTGTGGCTTGAGTACTGGGATTTCGATTGTGTGAGCACGTGCATTTGGGACTTATATGTCCATTTGTGCCCTTATTGGTAGGATTTGTTACTGGGTGGCTATGTGGCGAGTATGATTTGATGGTGAGATGTGTTCAGATTATTTGAATGTGACAAGAAGAGTTAGTTGGAAATGTAGCAAGGACTATTGGGTGTTTGACTACTATATGGATTTGGCGTATGGCTTCGAGTTATGGGTGTATTGAAGGACCTCTCATGTATTTTAGTTGTGGAGTGAAGTAGACCTTCATGTTGTGTTATGAGTTTAGACTCAGGGGGATAAAGTAATTACGTAATAGCTATGTTTATGAAAGAGTATAGAGAGATATCAGTTTGATACTAAGTAGGTGGGGTTATCTCCTGCGGGGTGTCCTAAGGTTGTGTGATCCTTATGTTGTTTTGTAGCGAGTTCTCTTTTACCAATGAATGATATATGTTGCAATTTGATTTTAGATCAAGTTGTCCTGACTATTACAACGGTGAATGCGAGATTTGAAGATAATTTGAAGTATTAGATGGTTTGCGTTACAGGAGTTTAGGAAGGATTTAGTTGAATCCCACTACGGTATTATGGCAGTAATGGAGTATGGGCATTGTGAATTATTTTGTGTTTTGATCTATGTCCATGAGCCAAGTCGGGAAGTCTGTTATCGACGAGTTGATTGCACGATTATGTATTGTATTGGTTTCAGTTGGGGTATACAAGTGAGTCATTTATGATTGCAGGTGCTAAGGGTGAGGATGACTCGAGTAAGGGAATTTCTGGATACAGGTTGTATTTCGCTCTATGGGTATGTGGGAGTCATGGAATAATTGAGTGGCTAGTTATGGAGGATGTAGTGTGTGTGGAGTAGAATATTTCTTGCTTACTTAAAAGTGTGGATTATTTCTTAGGGTGTTGGTGTGAAAATGGGGCACAGGTCGTTCGGTCTGTTTGATCATTTTAATTGAGATTTGCGTAGAGTGGATGACTCTCAAGGATGGTTCTTATGGATTCAAGATTTATATGTAACAATTGGGAATTTTCAATATGTGTATTTGACTTGAAACGGAGATTTACATTGAAAGGCGTCAAGATTTGTGGTATTTCTATATTGTTATGGATTCTACATCTCGGTATCAGGAAAGTGAAAGAATAGCTTAAATTCATAGAAGTCTCTTCAGAGTAAGTATATGAGTTATGGTACTTTTGGGGTGCTTAAGAGAACATTCAGCGGCTATGATCCTTAGGGAGGTGCGTTTTATGCTAGGGTCTCACGTGGTGAGTTTTGGTTGAGGATTTTAGTATTATGGCAAGGAGAAGAATCAATTTGAAGGTAATTCAGAAGGAACTCAGAGAAATAGGACAGCTTGGTAATAGGTTGGATCGGCATAATAATGAGTAAGATCGGTTCTTTGGGTTCTTATGATGTGGTAAGGTTCTACACGTGATTCGTGGCAATGCTCTTGGGTTTTGGCGACCTGCGTAGCTTGGTTGAGTTAGAGGGATTCAGTCCTGACGGTTTGGTTAAGTGCAAATGGATTTCGGAGAGTTCTTGATGGTTTCTACCACGATTTGATATGTATATTTCCTACTAGTGTGTGGGGCATGTTGTGTATTGTGATTTCTCCAGGATGAAATCAAATGGAAAGTTCTTGGCTAATCGAGTATGTAGTTTCTTGCGACTCGGAGTGGACTAGGAAGTTCTTGTATTTTGCATATGATGGCACGATATATGCAGTGTGTGTGTAGGATTGAGACTTGCATGTGTAAGGTTACAGTTCAGTGTTAAAGGGAAGGTCATAAGTCCTTAGGTAGCATGGACGGTTTCAGATGACTAAATAAAATACATTACTATTTGGTATGTCTTGATGAAAGTATACATTTTGGGAAGGGCAATTTTTTTTATTTATGAATACTTCATTGGTTCTGCGACACTTCCCTGGTTGATCGACTGCGGATATTCAAATTTTTCTTTGTGGCACAGAAGAATTATAGAGGTATTCCCCGTTGTATGATCGTGTATTGGGGAAGTGTTAGAATTCTGGTGGTGGAGTTGGGATCAAACATGGTGATCCGTTTGTCCTATGAATTTGGAGACTAGGAGTTCTCAGAAGCAGATTGTTTCATAGTTGTGGGTCGTGAGGTTGTGGCCGAAGCTAGATAAGTGATAGTATGTGTTGTGATTCAGTTATTGTGGACATTCGAAGGGGTATTAATCTATTTGTGGGTGACAGAGTCGATTTGGGGGTCCATTGGTAGGCCCAATTAGGGATGTATATTCTACGCCGAGTCGGATTGGTCGGCTGCGTTGTGCTATTATTGAGGGACGTGCCATTCAGTTGTTGTTGGGATTATTTGTGTTCCGAAATGATTTATGAGTTACTCTTCCATGCTACTAGGAGTTGTGATGTTGGTTTTAGGCACACATGGTGCGGTCTTATAGCGGAATTTGAGTGAGATAAGTAATTAGGTTTTGCATGATTGAGGGAATATTGGTTACATTCTCTCAGGTTTTGTGTGGAATTGTATCGTCTATTCTCCGTGGTTATGGTAATGCACTTTGAGTACTTGATGTCGAACTTCGCGTGGTTATTGAGTTTGAGAAAGGCGGAGCGAGGTATATAATATGGACCAACGTTTGGATGGGGTCGCGCATTGCAGCGATGTTATGTTGAGATATGATCCTTGTGTGTTGGCTTTGTGTGTTATGATTCTACGATGTGTGAGGGGATTTTAGCAACTTTTTGTGGTGGTATTTGCTGAACTTGCGGGACAATTCTCTCATTGGAGTCATTTTCTATGTTTGAGTACACTTGGCTTATTACTTATTGGTACACGAATTGCACGGGTTGTAGCTTTAGATTGTATTGATGTGGAATGTCACTAGAGTGGTTGTGATGGATGAAATGAGGCCATCGGACCTAGAAAGGGTGCTATCGTATCTGATTGTGGTATAATTAGAAGGATATTGATGATGATCAGCTTAGAAATTTGCTATAATTCCTATCGAATGAGAGGGAGTTCCACAACTTGTTGATCCTACGAATGGTTATGGGTTTCTGCGTGTTTCCTTCATCATTGGCAGTATATGAAAATGTTAAAACAAGGCTTTGTTCGATAAAAGGTGTATTACCGGCATTGGGTTGTTGAGCAACTAGTGCAATTAGAAATTAACACTATGAGTGTTTGAATTATGTGGTATATCATGTGATTTCAACTTGGGTTATGAATATGGCTTGATAAAGCTTGTTCATACTTATACATCGTTTTGATGTGAGATTCTGATCTTATCGAAATATCGGATGTCGAAATTGGGTTCTAAGGGTTATGGGTTAGGTTGGATGAAGAAATTTCAGTTATGTTGTGTTACTAGACCTATGTTGGATAGGGTGACGTGGGATCACCCACGGGTATGTGCATGGTAAGTTTATGTGGCGGTTTGATGGTTTGAAGAACAACACTGGGCACGTTCGAGAACGAACGTATGTTTAAGTGGGGGAGGATGTAACGACCCGACCGGTCTTTTTGAGCACTTTGCACTTCGTTCGGTTATTTGAGGGCATGAGTAGCTTCGTGTGATGTATTATTACTTATGTGAACCGTCGGTTTTGATTTTCAGGTTATTCGGAATTGATTTAGAAGAATGATTCTCAGCTATAAGCTTCAAATTGGAAAGGTTTGACCAAGTTTAAATTTTTGAGAATTTGACCCCCGAAACAAAGTTTTGATTGTTCCGTTAGGTCCGGATAGTGATTTTGGACTCGGGCGTATGTCCAGATTTGCATTTGGATGTTTCTAGAAGGTTTCAGTACTAACCGACAAAAATTGGAGTTTGAAGGCTTGGGAAGTTCATAAGTTTGACCGGAAGTTGACTTTGAAGATATCAGATTCGTATTTTGGTTTCGGGAGGAATAGCTTCGTCATGTCATTTGGGACTTGTGTGCAAATGTTGAGTTCATTTTGGAATGATTTGATATGTTTTGGCGCGTGTTTTGGAAATTTGAAAGTTCAAGTTCATTGGGTTCGAATTAAGGTTTGATTCGTCACTTCGATGTTGTTAAGTGTGTTTTGAGGCCTCGAGTAGGTCCGTGTTATGTTATGTTACTTTTGGGTATGACTGGACGGAGTACCGAGGGCTCGGGCGTCTTTCGGATTGATTTCGGATCATTTTTCTTACTATTTCAGTTGTTGGTTCTGGTGTTCTGCACCTGCGAGTGGTATTGTGCAGGTGCGGTGGCTGCAGCTATGAGCCATGTGTCGCAGATGCGCGAGAGGTTAGGGCTGGAGCTCATCGCATATGCGGAGGAAGAATCTCACCTGCGAGTGTGCAGGATCGGAAATTATTCCGCAGGTGTGAGGGAGTCGGCTGGTGAATGTGGTCGCAGGCTCGGAGATCTGACCGCATATGCGGTGGTAGTAGAGCGACAATTGGACCGCAAGTGCGAAAGGCCTGGGTAGAATGTTTAAAAGCGAGGATTCGTGAATTTGGCATCATTTCAACATTTTGGACTCGGATTGAGGCGATTTTTGGAGCAATTTTCATCATAAGGATTGGATTTCGAGTCGTTCGGAGGTCGGAACGCGCGATATGATATTCATGAGCATCGCTTGGCTTACTCGGTATGGGTATTGGGTCATTCGAGGTAAGTAACTCTTCTAAACTTAGTGATGAGGGTATGAAACCCCGCAATAGATGTTATGTGATTGGTGTTGAGGTGACGCACATGCTAGGTGACGGGCGTGTGGGCGTGCACCTTATGAATTGGGACCCTGAGGTTTCCATGGCACTGTATAGTGGCCCTATCTTGTTGTAATCTGTGTCTCCACCATGGGATATTGTAATTGAGTTGTCATCCATGTTAGATATCATGTTTAGACTTGTGCCGATACTGTTTGGACCCACTGAGGTCATTTCTGTTGTGGAGTTATATGCTTTCATTATTTTATATACTCAGTCATCCACAATCATATGAATATCATATCTCATTCTCTGTTGTTAATCATTGATACATCACATCATCATTTTTGGTCTAGTTTCATGACATTGTGAGCCCGAGAGAGAGAGACTGGAGAGATTGATGACTGAGTAAGGTCGAGGGCCTTATTTTGAGGTTATTTATGACTGAGTCGAGGTCCAGATTATGATGTTTTATTTATGGAGCAGGGTTGCACGCCGCATCATGTTTTATTTATGGGATCGAGCTTCACGCTGCAACATGTTTATTTTTGGGATCGAGCTTCACACGCTCCAAGCTGTCTGAGATCTCTAGTACAGTTACAGGGCAACCATCTTCACAGTCGTACCCTTCTGATATTGACATGAAGCTCACCAATGTCTTGGATAACCAGAAGGTGATTATGGATACACTGGTACAACATGGAATAGTGATCAAGCAGTTGACCAAGCAGGTGAAGAACATGAGAAAGACACGGGCCAACAAGAAATCAGTTGACTCACTCAGAGCTGAGGACCGCGACTTGCTATTTGACATGATACTAGACCCCACCCAGCCTCACCCAGATCAGCCTTCTCATGAGGCTCTCGCAGCTCAGACAAAGGAGCCTTGCCTTGCATCCAGCACTGATGCTGTGGTGCGTGATATGTTCATCTCTCAGCTAGCTCCCGCATAGGATGATGACACCGTTCAGTTAGCTAAGCCGGCTAGGACTGATGATGCTGGTGACACTATGATGATAGAGGACCCTTTGGGAGTTTCTTCACCCCTCTCTACTCTTTGATCTTATTTTTTTAAGCATTGGGGACTATGCTTCTTTCTATTTAGGGTGGGGGGTAGAGAATTCTATATTTGATGATTGACACATTTGATGACATTAGGATACAATAATTGGATGATTTTATTTGTTTATTTTTAGTAGTTTGTTACATTTAGGAGTATCATTAATTTTGATTGTTTTGGTAGCTTAATTTTTATGATTTTCCTTCTTTTGTTTATAATAAGCCTTTGGTTTTATTAGTGTCACGGTTCTTTTCAAAGGTGGTTTTCCTATGTGAACCGGGTGACTCTTCCCGAGGATGGATAGTGTGATAGCATTCTTTAGGGAATGAGTCTATTTCATGTTTAGGTAATAGTAGTAGTAAGTAGTAATGAATAAAAGCCCTAATCAAGTTAGTCTATGAAAACGATTTATTTATGCTTCACGTGGCACCTACACGCTTAACTATGTGCTTATGATTAGAGACAAGGTTGTTATGAGTCATTATTGAAAGAAGTAGCTCTAGTAAAAGTGACTTTGAGGTTCTTGAGTTTTATTTTATAATTATTAGGTGGTTGAGTGGACCATAATGATATTTAAATTGATTGTGATTGTTGTGGGTTTTAGAATCAATCCTCTTTTACGATCTAGTTTCATGAGAGGTGAGATGAAATTTCATTGCTAGTCCAAATACTTGAGTGAATAGTCTAGAACTTGCCCCGAATGTGCCACAAGGTGAAATTCTAATTTTGCTTGGTTTGAGAGATGATTGTAGACTTTCCTTGGACCGTTTGAGCTTTCCATTTCCATCATATGATCGTTATCCCTAGTCAAATCCTTTGAGTGTTTAGCCTTTCTCTGTTGATAACCATGTTGTAAGCCTCTATCCATTTTGAACATAATCCTCTCTTGGAACTCGAACTTTCCTAAGCACTTATATGTAGTAAGTGGATCAAAGCCTATGTTGGGAGAGAAGTTGAGAAATCTAAAATAGGTATTAAGGCATTTAAAAGAGAGAAAATAAAGGATCTTCATCAAACACAAACCAAGAAAACAAAGAACAAAAAGAAACACAAAAAGAGAACAAAAAAGGAAATTGATGAAATTGAATAAGGCAAGCACCTCTAGGATAAACATCAAGAGAGAAAAAGATTGAATTGATCAATAAAGAGTGATGGCAATTTTCTCTAGCCCCCAAGAAATATAAATGCCTCTAAGGGTTTGGCAAGTGTGATCCAAGAAATAAGATGTAAAGTGCTTAAATAAGGGTGTAACCACTTATATCCCATATTGTATCCTACCCCGATCCAAAAGTCTTCATTACAACCTGAAAGAAGTCCTATTTGATTTCGAACCAGTAAGATTATATTAGTGGAGATTTACATGAGGGGAAAGCATATGATACTTGAAGCTTTACTTGTGACATTCCTTTGTGAGAGAAGAATGAAACTAGAAATTGAGTGTTAAATCTTGAAAGTGAGCATGGAAAATGGAAGGTAGAAGATGAAGAGTTTGGAGTCCACCATGATTTACATGAAAGAACAAGAGTCCTTGTGAATGAAGTCAATTCCTGAAGCTCAAATGCATACAAAAGTTACATGCAAGTTGCACATTTTTTTTAAAATTGGCACCTTGTTTAGAATGCATGAGTATTGTGGCTAATTGTTGGTCTCAACTGAGTATAAATGACTTATAAGTGATTCTTTTAAATGAACTTTCACCGAGGGAAGGAGAGAACTAATCTAGTTGCTCGAGGACAAGCAAAGACTTAAGTTTGGGGAAGTTGATAGGTGTTGATTATATTCACTTATTAGTACCTTCTTGCTTTAGTTTTTAGTCCGAAAAAAGTGATTTTCATTTCCGAATCAAATAAAAATATGTGAATTGCAGGTGTGATGTAGAATGTAAGCTCAACAAGAAAATCTAACTCAAAGAAGAGATATTCCAGCTCAGAACATTCAAGAGGAGAAGTGCAAAGATCAATGCGGTCTGCAAAATTCTTTGCGGCCGCAAAAGCAAATGCGGCCGTAGAAAATGATATGCAGCCGCAAAGAAGAAACTGAAGTTTCAGGGATATCAGGCAGAAATAGGGTTCGCAAGCCAAAAAGTGCGGTCGCACGTGAGATTCACACAGCTGAAGACTGAAAGATAAGAGAGGTTGCCATTGAACAAGTCTGAAGCCTCCTTAAAGTGCGGTCCGCAGCAAAATTGTGCAACTGCAGGAGTTGAAGTGCAGCCGCAGAAGCTTATGTGCGGCCGCAGAACCCTCTGAAGGGTATTTTTGTCAGAGAATTTCAGAGCACTCTAAATAGACGAGGAACACTTTTTTAGGTCAACTTTTATACTATAGCAGCAGCTAGCGGTTTTTTTTAGCTATTTTGGGAATCTTGGAGCAACAATTAGAGAAGACCCATTTATTTTTTCACTTTAATTCTAGTTTTATGTCTTCAATTACTTCTTCTTTTAATTTTTCTATGTCAATTATTATGAGTAGCAAGATTTTATCTAGGGTTGTGACCCTAGAGGGTGTTTAATATTAGTGTTTTTTATTGATTGGGTGGATGTTATTTACCGTTGTTTATGCTTTATACTTAGATTAATGGTTGCAAACAATGATTCATGCCTATTTGACTTAGTTCTTCCTTGAGAAAGAGGAACTTAGTCTAGGAAAACTTGGCTAACAAGAAATTGAACTTGTTGAAATTTTGATTAGTTTGATTAAAGGATTTGAACTAGAGATAGGGATAATCCAACTAGGACTCATATTCAGTTGTTTTGATTGCTACCCATTTAATCTTGAGAAAGTCAATTTGGGTATAATCACTCTTTAAACGAGAGGTATTATGTGGGTACTTAAGTATTGAGAGTCATAACAAAATTTGATCTACCAAGCAAGCATAGATTTACTCTACCCATTAAATTTACACCTAGGTTAAGGTTACAACCCTAGACTTTTCCTTATTTGATAAAAACGTCTACCATATTTCAATTATTATTTGCTCGCTAATTAGTTAAATCTCTTCGCAGTTAATTTAAGATAACAGTTACCCACTTTTGTTTGAAAGATAAATTTAGTTATTTCGAGTTTTTCTCTTGAGTGTTTACCTCAACACCACTTCAAACTCCCTATGGATTCGACCCAGACTCGCGTTGAATTTTATTATTGTAACGATCGTTTCATATTCCTTAATTGGATGTGAATTGGACGTGATCAGTTTTCTACCTAGAGGGAGGCAGAGAGGGTGGCTGAATTTTATGCCTCTTTTTCCTAGAGAATTTCGCTCACATGAAATTGCTCTATTCAAATATTTTTTGGGTAACACAGTAAAAAAGGGTGAAACGTTCAGGTATCGTGATCATGTGGGTAGGGAATATTCCATGAAGACAATGTGGAACTGAAGACTCATGTAACTAAAAAAATGTGTTCATGCTTCAAGAAGTGACCCATAAAACTACATTGTCTAGTTGTCTAGATTACATATAATTATATTAGGATTGTTTCCGCTGCTTATAATAATCAATCAAAGTATAAGTGCAAGTATGATATGATTATTAACAAATAAATCCCATACATCGCAAGACAGCATGTTCAATGAAGCCAGGCGATATGAACTATGATGTATCACGTCTAAAAATGCAAAATAAGGATCCAGAGACTAGTGGAACTCTGAAATATATTAACATCAAGTGTAGATCAAGTCACATTTTTGGCTCGTCTAGTGGAATCCTAAGTTGAATGCAAAGGAGAGAACCACTTGCAGGAACTTCCAAAAACTTTTGCAGCATTGTGGAGCATACATAGTTCGCCATACTAAAACTTGGGACGTCATTTTGGCAATGTAAGTTTTCAAGTAAAAAACATATATGGTTAAACAAACCACCCACTTCAAGCAGCTAAGCATATCTCAGGAACAAAACCAAACTGTTTCTCTCAACTTCCATAGGTAAAAGCTCAAGAAAACATTCTTTTCGTAATACATAATAAACACAAAAGAAAGAAAATACAGCTACATATCCAAAAAAACATTAAGATTTTACCTATCAGGGAGAAAGAACATTTGGAAAGGTACATAGAACGTTTGGAACAAGAATACATCCATTCAGCGTGTAATGTAGTCGCTTAAAAGATAAACTTTGTAGCACTTCTTCACATAGACACGATATGCTTTCACTCCCTTGACAGTAATCCTCAAGATCTCACTTTACAAGTTGACGTTTTCCTCTGTTAACTTACTCACAGTCAAGTCATATGCCCTCAATAAATCACAAGTATTCTGTACAAAATAATCATGCAGCTGCCTAATATGAACAACCTAATCCAAGATCCAGTGTTACAGTAAGCTAACATCACCTCACTCATTTTCCAACCATGTGAATGATTACAATTTCTTTGGGAAGTTGTAGTTCTTCTTTAGAAACTTAGTTGCCATTTTATCATTTCGATAACACAGAACGCGCATAATGGTGCTGGGCTCGGTTGGACTCCAGTTACCTGATGTAGGAGGCAAGGGAAGTCTGGATTTAGCTGAGGGGGCAAAATTATCTTGAACTGCATGCTCAAATTGCTCAATTAGAATAGCAGTATCAGTGTGGAAAAGAGGAAGAATGCCTTTCAAAGTAATTGAAAACTTGTCTATAAGGTCAGCTGGCAATCCATCCCCATCCGACCAGAATAGATCCGTTAGGAACTTCAAATCTTCATCAATAATTGCAGCATCAGCCAGTAAAAAAGAACGAGAAGGTCCTCCGGCCAGCAAAACAAACAGGAATCCATCAAAAGAGGCTTTCATTACTTTAGTGATTACACGTGTCCGGACCCTGTCATGAACTGTTGCTGATATGATCTCAAGGTTTTTCTCCAACTCCTGAAGGAAAGGTTCAATTCGGGATGATGAAACATCCCCTACATACAGGTAATCCCAGAAGACATGACTCAACTCATGGAAGATGACTTTATATGCAATTGCCTCAGAAAGCTGCTGGATCCCTTCCAGACAAGCAGCTGCTGACAGCTCAAAACCTTTGCCCAACACATTTACAAGATTATCATCATGAACACGTATATTATCCCTCAGTTGGGAAATTGTCCTTTTCTCTAGCACATCCAATTCTTTTCGTATGCAGTGCAAAGTATTAATACGGACACACAACTGAGGTATACTGAAAGAATCATCTCCATTAGCGGTCCCATTATGAGATTTCTTATGCAAAACCATAGGAGGCCTCTCTTTCTTCCTGAACACACTAAACTTTGACCCAGCTGAGCATCTAGTCAAAGCAGGCATAGTTGGAACAAAGGTACCTCGAGATCCTGCAACCACACCAGAAATTAATGGTCTATAACGTAACTGTTACACCGTTTTATACTTTGCAGCCAAATTAATATTTACCACAGCCAGATATAGCCTTCAATATGTAGTTCTGAAGGCATCCATCAAGGCCATTCATCAACTCTGGAAGCAAAGCTGGATGCATAGGTATTGGTAACAAAAAGAATGCTTCGAACGTCTCATCTATGCTGCGTAGGACCTCCACTCCAGAGGGAGCAAATCGCTCTTTATTTGCATGAGGGTTCCAGACCTACAAAAGGAGACAAAAGTCAGGTGATATTGTACTACTTAGCTGTGTGTTTAAGGTTTGTATACAGCATGACCAACCAGCACGGGCAGACCATATCCATTTTTCTCTTCCGATTTCAGGTGATGTTGCTTCCTTTACGCATTGACTTCTTTTAATGATGTCTGACCTAAATCTTTGCATTGAATACTTGAATCATCTGAAATAAAGGGCAGCCCGGTGCACAAGACATCCCGCGTTCCTCGGACCCTGCTTGAACGCAGGATGCCCTTGTGCACCGGGCTGCCCTTTAATTTCAGATGATTCAAGTAGTCAATGTAAAGATTTAGGGTCAGACATCATTAAAGAAGTCAACATATGAAGGAAGCAACGGCACTATCACCTCCACACATTTCAAGGTCAAAAAAGAGTTTGTGTGAGTAACAAGTGTTGTTCGACAAAAGAGGTATCACACTTTAAACATCTCTAATTAACAATGCCATGAAGGGTCTTACAAAAATATTCGCTAATCGGTGCCTTTAGAATAGTTAAATTGGGACTTGTACTACAGCTCTCTCTCTGCTTCTCTCTCTCTCTCTTCTCTTGGGGGGGCCTCCCGAGGGCTGGGGGGTGGGGGAAGGTGAGGCAATGAGAGACAAAAACAAAGATGAAGACAGATCCCATTAATTTTCTCCCTTTTGGATTGAGAGGCAGCTTCCAGGCATACCAGTTGAGTGAAGGAAAATCTTAAGACTAGCAGATAAGACACAAATTACAGATTAGGTGTATAATACTGGGTAGACTTGACAGTTAAATGCTATACTTTTGTTGAGGGGAAACGGGCTTGCCCTCTTCCTTTTTGTGCTATCACGTAAGGGGCATTGTCAAAACATTAACGAATTACAGGAAAAGAATTTCACAATCTGAAAGAAATATTTTCAACACCGTAATCCCAAATCCTTCAGCTTCTTAATTCCGAATATGATGACAGAGTGTTGAGCACAATGGTGATGGTCCATGGCACCACACATTAGTACAAGAACAGCATCTGAACACTAAAATAAAGAAACAACAGGAGAAGGAGACATACCTCTTGTTGCAGATTCCTGTTGACCCATTCTTTAAGTCTGTCTATTCTAGTCCTTATCCATGATTTCACCAGGTTTGCTATCACAGCTTCAGCTTCATAAGGAGTCATCTCTTTAATCAATGACTTTCCTCCATCTTCACTGTCAACAGCATCCGCAACAGCCATCTGTACAAGATCTTTCTCCAGCTTGTCAGCTGCTATCAGCACCTGTAGTGCATCTGGAGTCAACTCACTTATCCCCGAAACAAATTTCTTCAGCTCACTTCCATAGCAAGCATGAAGTGTAGCAACAGCTACACCAGTTGCAATAGGGTGCCATCTCTTCAGAACAGCACTATATATTTCCTTCTCATTGAAAGCCAGATCAGTAACATTTTGGGCCAGGATAGAAAGGATGGGAAGTGAATTCTGCTGTTTCTTAGAGGACTTTCTGCTTGATATCAACCTCTCCTTTTCCTGTCTTTAGGCAGAGTAGGATGAGTTAGTCACTTTTTCCATCAAGGGAGCAAGAATTAACTTAGACCAAATCATGAAAGTTAGAAGGATAAAATAAACTCCAGAAATAAATGGGAAAAGCTCGAAAATGCCAGGGAGAACTAAAGCCAGAAAGATTCAAATGCAATTCAGGGGACAGAAGACAGTTTTAATTTGCAATCTGTGAGAAGGAGAACAAAATACATTCAGCACGAAAATATAGATTATCAGTATCCTTATGAAGCTCTACACTACCAGGAAGTACTTTCTGTGAGAGCGGAAAAAACTCTCGCTTAGAGTCAGGGGGTATCTGAGATGAGAAATATAGGTAAAGTACCAACAGCGTCATTCTAGATTTCTGAGAAAGAGGGCAGTAAAACACTGAAACCCCCTTAAATTAATAATGCAAATTGGACTTCTCGATATGATGTTTGTAGTACTACATGGTGAGGTTAACTAAACCGCAAAGACCAACTTGCCTGAGAAAAGGTGCTGAGCATCGAAGCCCTGATGTAAGTATCAACGCTGCTAAATTCAACATCAACCTCTTTCTTCTTCTTCTGATCGTTACGTGAATTGTGTTCGACCAAAATTTTGGTAGCTGATAAACCCATAGAGAGAAGACTTTGCATGATATCAACATTGTCCCTGTAAAAGCTGTCATGATATGCAAGCAGCCTTTTCTCAGCCCAACCTAGGATCAAGCCAAGCAGAGAACTCAAGGTCTGAGAGCAACTTGGGTGTTTTACTGCCTTGGCATCATTTGCTACCTCCGATAACAGATTATCAGCGGCAAATAGCAGGTCGTTTTCAACTTGGCTGGTTGAAACATATCGATGAAATAAAACCCATGAAAAGCAAATATTATGGAACATCTGGTCTATATCAAGTATTACCCAAGTCTTCTTTATGATTTCTAAGACCTCATCAACTTCTTCAATAACGGAGGTCTGATCATTCACATCAAAACAAGCTTCAAGCAATATTTGGTAGAGTCGGATATTCAATGGAGTGCCATCTGCCCAATGGTATATCTCGGGACTAGACCCATCAAATGATCTGCAGGCGAGGGATGTCGCAAGATTCCTGAGTACTTGCATTGATTCACTGTGCTTCCCCGTATCCATGGGTTTTACCAAAGCCCCATGTATAATATGCTGAAGCTGTCTAGGACGTGTGTCTGTCTCATCCAGAGGCAAGTACGGATGCAAGATAAGTCCAGCCTCAAGTAGTTTCAAGTTTCTCCTCTGCCATACTTCATATTCCTGCGGATTTGGAAAATCTGAGGTTTTGAACTGCTGCAAGAGCTCCAGTGGTAGAACCATCGACTCAAGACGCCTTCCAAGCTGGAATGTACAAGAAACAATCTAACCATTAAGGTGCAGTTTAAAGAACATTCCAGTATTATTTTTATCTATAAATGTGTATCAAACTCATTTAGCAACACATTTTCAATGAATCCCATTTTCCAACCAATCCATGGCAATGAATTTCACACTTCAGATAAACAAGACCATCAAGTAATGAAGGTGAGGCCCATCTAGTGTGATGCCCATGACGGAGGGCGGGTCAAGCAGGACCGCCAGGTTTCTAGGTTGGCAAGCTTCTGAAGAAGGGGTGCCAACATAGGCGAATCCCACATTGAACTGGGAGAGAAAGTGAAGAGCTTTAAGTCATAACACAAGTTCACATGGTACACGCGCTTTTGGGATTCGAGGTTGCATAGCCCGAAAGATAAATCCGTGCGGGTCAAGGCCCAAAGCGGACAATACGTGTCATGTGCTTGGGACGTGACAAATATGGCATCAAAGCCGAATCTCCCTCAATACGATGGTGGGGCAAACATTAGCAAGGACGCTGAATCCCTGGGGAAGGGGGAGGGGGGAATGTGATGCCCATGACGGAGGGCAGACTAATGAGGAGGGATCAAGCAAGACTAGCAGGCTTCTAGATTGGCAGGTTTCTGAAGAAGGGGTGCACATGTCACCTTAGGCAAATCCCACATCGGAATGGGAGGAAGTGAAGAACTTTATAGGGCATGACACGAGTTCACATCGTACGCACGCTTTTAGGGCTCGAGGTGGCGTAGCCTGGAAGACAAATCAGTGCGGGCCTAGGCCCAAAACAGACAATATGTGTCAAGGCCTTGGGTAGTGAATCTAGCCACTAGATTTAACTAGCTCAACATACTGTAGCGGATTAGAATATCCGCTGAGCTTCAAATGAATGGAGAAGAAATGAAGAGAAAGGTCCAATGGAGTTTGGCCCAAATCCAGAAATAAGAATAGTTTTATATCATTTTAGTCCCTTAGGTTTTTAGTTATTACATTTCGCTAAAAAAGTATGGTCTAGCCTTTAGAATGACACGTATCTTGCCAACTTTTTATCCGCTGGGAAATAGTACTAGGGTGTTGATTTATGGTTGGATCTGTACACTTTTCACAACTGGTGGAGTGTAATTTCCATCTTTTGTCAATGAAAAACCCTTTTTTTAGAATTGATAAGAGTGGACCTGGGGCCTAACTGAGAATTGCCTAAGCCGTATAAGGAGACCAAGGACCTCAAATCCCTCCTATGTGGGACAACTCAACACCCTCCCACCCCCCACCCCGCGCTCAGGACTCTGGAGCGTGAATAACATAAATGGGGGCCCAACATCGGTAACAATAAGGGACACTACCAGTTATGCCCATATATAATTAGCTTATTACAAAAATTGGCCAATTCAAAAAATATTACTAATATTAGTTAAATATTATCAATATTAGCCAATTAGCTATTTGTAGCCAAAAAAGGTCAATTTTTGCCCCTTTTTGAGCAGGTGTTATTAGAATAGATTGGGTACATCCTAAGGAGCTTGAATCTCAGTTTTGGGATGATTTGGCAGGGTTTTGAGGTGGTTTAAATTGAAAATTCGAAGTGAAAGACGAACATGAAAAAAATGATGTGTATCACACTGTGTATCATTTGTGTATCACATGTGTATCATATTTGCATCAAATATGTATCACATGTATATCCATGTATACCGGTGTGTGAGATACATGCGTGATACATGTTCGATACATGTGTCGCAGAAGAGTTTTTTGAACTCGATTTTAACTACGAATTTGATGCCAAATCAGTCCAAATCGCCTACAATCTTCCTCAAATTTTGTATATTGACTCATCCATGTATTTAAATGAATTTCAACCATACCCACTGAAAAAAGACTTTTTTTTCTTAGATTTTTGGAATCTTGTATATATATATTTTTGTTTTGTATTTCATCACCTTATTTGCTACCTCATCCATGAAATTTCCTTTCCATCTTGCATCTAACGTTGCTAATCACGCTTAAAATATGGAGGGAGATCTTTCCGTGTGATTCTTGGAGACAAAGAACCTCATTTATTTGGATTTTCAATTTTTATATGTGTTTGACTAGTTTTGGTATGTCATGGCTAGAGGTTGGTAAGTTGGGACTTATTTGGGACATTTATATAAGATTCCCTAACAATAATTGGGATGCGCCTGACTCTGATACCATGATAAGAATGGACCTTGGGCCTAACTCAACCTCAAAAGCTAGCTTATGAGGCGAGGATTGCCCAAGCCATATAAGGAGACCAAGGATCTCAAATCCCTCTTCGATATGGGACAACTCAACAAGAATTTCCTTGCATTTTCTTTAATGCTTTTTTTTTCCGATAGGAGTTGAAACGCTACAAGTGGTATCCAGAGCCAGGTTTTCCGGTGGCCTGTGGAAATGGTGGAATCTCAAGAAGATAAAGTTTTAGGGGAAGGATGGAAAAAAATCGAAACCCAACTGCTCGCTTTTATGGGGGAATCTCTAAGAAAGGCGGGAGATGCTAGAAAAAAGTCAAGCTCGTCTGAATGTTGAATCAACGCAAAGGCAAGAAGAAAGCACTCGCCCTCTCAACGTACTATTAAGCCAAATGGAGTCAGAAAGGTCAGTAAATGCAATAACTTTTGGTAGATCTCTAGCCACTTTAGCTATTGGGGATCTGAGAGTGGAGAATCATCTGTGAGAGGTAATTATAGCCAAGTTTCATTGTCACTTCACATAACACCACACCTCAAATTTTCTTTCCACCCCTTGCATGCCAAGTTATTCTGAATAGTTCTTTTGTGCAGTCCAATGCCAAGTGCAATGTTCAACTTACCAACTTACAAACTCATTATACAAGCTAGTATTCAAGCCCAATACTCAGACAAACTCCCTTACCCCAATAAAACACAAACCAGCACTTTAAAGGCCCAAAAGTCAAGTTATCTTTCCAAATACCCAAGGGGTTGGATCGAAAGGTGCGAAACTTTTTTTTTTTTTGGTGAGCTTTATCAAGTATCAACAGACGAAACGATGAGTTATATCGATGTGCACATCAAGGAGAAAATGGACACCTGGTTTAATGTTTATATGATGGAGCAATTGCTAGGGAGACTTTTTGTTTGGATTTATGTTGTAGGTATGGCAATATAAGGCCCATGGATATTTTCATTGATTTTAATAGGTTGCAACAATGGCCCGATGTGGAAAGTTATTTTAACAGGCTTGAAGAACTTTGTTTTTACTTGTTTATGATTAATCCCTCATTAAATGAAGCATACTTTGTTTATTCTTTTGTGGGTGGATTATGATCCATGGTTCGAGCTTCTAATCCACATTGACAGACGCTATGTAGGTGGCTAAACTCCATGAGAAGACACTATCAGCCATTTATAAAACTGTCCACGGCCCAAGAATTTCCACTACCCAACCCAGGATTACTTTTACCCCAAGCCCAAATGCCAGCCAAAACATCAAAGCTATTACACCATATGTGGCCCGAAGTCCATTAAACCTAAATAAGACTCTCTTTGGAAACCCTAAGAGATAAAAAGCTATGTTATAGCTGTCATGAAAAATGGGCTCCGGGGCATAAATGCAAAACCAAGGCCCTTAACACATTGGAAGGCTGTGAGATTGAAACTATAGTAGAGGAAGGGTAAAGTTCAGGAGTTAAAGATGAGTCTGGGCAAACTAGAAAATAACGGGGAAAAGGAGTAAGCGGCGATTAGTGTGTTGGATGGCCTATACTGAAGCTCAAATACCATTAAAATTGCAAGGCTTTTGAAAAGTGAACCAGTTATGGATCCACCCACAGTTTTATTGATTCACAATTAGCAGCTTTGTTATAATTGGATGTGCAAAAATTGGCCAGACCTATGAGAGTGCGGGTTGCCAATTAAAAAGTCTAGGTTACCGGTGCCACATGTCGTAAGGTTGGATGGCAGATGGAAGGAGAGGATTTCGAATTTGAATTTCGTTTGATGAAGGTTGGTGGAGTGATTTGTTGCTCGGCATGGATTGGATTGACTTGATGGCACCTATAGTCTTGCATACCAAGCCGCATAGTGTCACATTCATGAGAGGCACAAAAATGGTAACCTTGGTTAGTTATCATGATTCAATTGGATTGGGTCATAACGATACCAAGCTGATTGCAGGTTTATTACGCCAAGGAGAATGTAATTGGGTGGCCCAAACATGTCAACTTGAATCAGGAGGGGCCAACCGTGAACAAATTCCAGCCCACGTGGAAAAGATCTTGAAGGAGTTTAATTTGGTGTTTAGTAACCAACCACTTTACCGCCGAGAGATCATGTGATCAAGCAATTGAGCTATCACCAGGTTCTACACCTGTTAATCAAAGATCAAGACCAGTTATCCTTGTTAAAAAGAAGGATTCATCTGGGAGGATGTGTGTTAACAATAGGAGGCTCAATAATACCACAATTAAAAACAAGTACCCGATTCTCGTGGTGGAAGACTTGCTTGATGAGCTAAATTGAGCTCAAATTTATTCTAAATTGGACCTAAGATTGGGGTATCATCAAATAAGGATGAAGGCGGGTCATGAACACAAAACAACTTTTAAGACGCATCATGGGCGGTGGGAGTAAATTGTTATGCCGTTTGGACTTACAAAGGCAGCAGCTACCTTTCAAGCCCTAATGTACCACATTTTTTATCCAGATTTGAGAGAGTTTGTTTTGGTCTTTTTTTGACGATATCTTGGTCTACAGTGTTTCATTAGGAGAACATATGGAACACATCGCATGGTGTTTAAGTTGTTAACTGAGCATCAGCTATTTGCTAAGCGTTCAAAGTGGCCTAAACTTGTTTGCAATTAAGGGTCTATGAGGGTTCCCTGGTTTAAAAGGTTATTACCAACACTAATTACACTGTGATTAGCAACCCCTTAACAGTCTTATTAAAAAGAGTGGTTTCGTGTGGAACGATGCTGCTACTAAGGCTTTTGAAGCTTTAAAGATGGCTATGACTCAAGCATCGGTATTAGCTCTGCCCGATTTTACAGAGCTATTTGTTGTTGAAGTCGACGCCAGTGGACTAGGCGTCGGGGCAGTGCTTTCTAAGCACAGTAGGCTCATTGCTTTTTTTAGCCAAGCCTTGAGCCCAAAGCACTTGGGCCTGCAACATATGAGAAAGAGCTATTTAGCTCTTCTTCTGGCCGTTGAGAAATGGAGACCTAAGTTGCTCAGACATAGCAATTTAGATGTCGACCTGTGTCGACACGACACTAGTATGGATGTGGGTATGGGATCCGTACCTGATCTAGTCAAACAATTTTGGGTACTTTGACCACGACGGACGGAAAAATTCGAGACGAGATACAATTTGATTCCCAAAATCAGAACCAAAACTAGGGTAAATCTGAAGGAAAGAGCATATCGTATCTAGAAAATCAATCCTTTATTTATCTACAACTTAAGAATAAAAAAGAAATCCACACCTTACAAGCTATACGTAAGTATTCCACAAAATTTCTCATAATTTAACGATATTTATTTTTTATTTTTTTTATAAATTTTTTTAGCATGATCTCCGCATCCTTATCCGTACTAGGATCCGTATCCCCAAATCTTAGAATTTACATTTCGAAGGATCCGACCTCTAGATTTGCACCCGTGTCTGAGCAACTTGGATGGAGACTATACCTCCTGCCCAACCACTTTATGATCCGGATAAACCATTCGAGTCCAAAATTCCTAAGAGACCAACACATCACTACATCATTACAACACAATGGGTAATGAAATTGATGGGATTAAGCTATGAAATACATTATAGCAGGGGAAGGGGAAAGAAACATTATAGCTGATGCATTGTCTCGAAGGGGGGGAGGAACCAAAGTGGTTCAATTAGACTTAGAATGTTTGGGTCTTAGTGTGACCCAGCCCAAATAGGCCTAGGAAGTCGAGGAAAGCTACGAAGAAAATAGTGAGGCCAGGAACTAATCACCAAGCTATCTATAGATCCAAAAGCCGAAGTCACATTCCAGTTGGGATTGCTTGCTGAGATTTCAAAGGAAGGTTTGGATTAGAAATCAGAAGAACCTCAGGAACAAACTGGTTCACGACATGCATTCGTCAACCTCGGGAGGACATTCAGGTATACACGCAACATATCAAAAGTTAAAATCCATTTTTTATTGGCCAAAAAAGATTAAGGATGTGAAGACCATTGTACAAGAATGTGAAATTTGTCAAAGAAACAAAGATGAAAAGTGTGGCTTACCCCGGATTGTTGCAACCATTACCAATTCCGGAAGGGCTTGGAAGGACATATCCATGGACATCATTAAGGGTCTACCAAAGTCACATGGAGAAGATACTTTGTTGGTGGTAGACTGATCTACTAAGTAGGCTCACTTCATAGCTCTGTCTCATCATTACAATGCTACTCAACTAGCTGAAGCCTTCCTAGATTTTGTGTGCAAACTACATGGATTGCCATGCTCTATCGTGTCGGACAAAGATCCCATTTTTGTAAGTCTCTTTTGCCAAGAGCTTTGAAAAAACATGCAGGTACAGCTCAAATTAAGTTCAGCATATCACCCCTAAACGGACGGGCAAACAGAAAGATTAAATAGATGTCTGGAGTCCTATATAAGGCGCATGACAGGCCAAAAGCCAAAGGATGGAACAAATAGCTCTCTCCAACGGAATTTTGGTATAATTCCAATTTTCAATCGGCAATAGGTATGGCCCCATTTCAGGCTCCCTATGATACGAACCTCCTCAGCCACACAATCTAAAGTGGGAACAGTTGATCAAATGCTAAAGAAAAGACAAATGGTGAACAGGCAATAGAAGGAGAATTTGGCCAAGGCTCAGCTTCAAATGAAATAATATGCAGATAGTAAAAGGAGTGAGGGTTTATGAGGTAGGGGATATGGTTTTCATCAAACTACTCAGTTGCATTAAGGAAGAATCTGAAATTAACCTCTAAATTCTATGGACCTTAACGAGTAGTCAAGAAGATTAGTCCAGTGGCATATGAGCACTAGCTTCGCAGTTAATCCTGAATTCATCTTGTCTTTAAAGTGTCCCAACTAAAAAAGAAGCTTGGGCCAAATGTTTTTCCAGTAAAAGATTCGTCTTTGAGCAAACCAAATGGTCAACTTTTGGCCGAGCCGATGGAAATTCTCGATCGGCGAGTAATAGAAATCGGGCGGTGACCCAAGTGCTGGTTAAGTGGACCAACTTAGCTTTTGAGGATGCTACTTGGGAGGATTATTCCTTCCTCATTTCTCAATTTCCAGAATTTCAACCTTGATTGTCGACATTCTGAAAGGGGAGCAGGAAGTAGCAGAACGGACAACCCGCTCAGCTTGAAATGAATGAAGAAGAAATGAAGAGAAGGGTCTGATGGAGTTGGGACCAAATCCGGAAATAAGAATAGTTTCATATTATCATTTTAGTCCCTGAGGTTTTTAGCTATTATGCTTGCCCAAAAAGGTATGGCCTAGCCCTTCAGAATGACACGTTTCCTGCCAACTTTTTATCCGTTAGGGAATAGTACTAGGGTGTTTTTATGATTGGATCAGTACATTTGTCACAGCGGGAGGAATTTAGTACTAATATATTAGGAATCAGTGTAATTTCCATCTTTTCTCAATGAAATACCTTTTTTTAGAATCTTCTTGCATTTTGTTTACTGCTTTTTTGTTTTCCAATAGTAGCTAAAATGCTACACATACTCATCGTACCGCCCATAAGAATCATCCGTTCTGTTATTCTTAACCTATCATTTATAACCAAGGATACCAAAAACATGGTTTATGAAGGACACCAATAAACTTGTTGGCCATCTTTTAAACGGATATATTAGTGATTAAAAAAAAATCTTGACGTCATGTGATTATACTAGAAACGATGGACAAGAGAACATCAGTTCTATCAACAAGGACCTGCTTAAAATCTGAAATCACTCTCTGTAACTTTTGACAGTTAAGTTGCTGCAAATTAATCCTTTTATTCCTCTTTTGTTAACCAAGAAGTTTCCAGCTGTGGAACTCCGTGGACAATGAGTCCCCCTCATCTGTCTTTCTCCACTTAAATACTAGGCTCAGCATTCTATCGCGTGCCTACCACATCCGCCTATGGTGAACCCATAAGTCCTGGGGTGCTTAATTAATTATAAGTTTCATTAAGGGTAAAACTGAAAGTGTAAAGTTAATTGTTTCCAAAGTAGAAGTCTGTCATTATTTTCTAATCATACTATAAGGAGGAAAGTGTTAAAAAATTTATCAGCAAAGAAAAGATGAACAAAAACCTGGCCAGCAGCTACTCGTAAGAAGGCTCGTCGGACCCTAGAATCAGTGGTCTCCGAAACCCTCATTTGGACCCTCATCAACTCACCCACAGTCGTAGAACCCTTTTTATTCCCACTCGCTACTGAGTCCGAATTCTTCTTCCTCGACTTCAGTCCAAGCGCCTTCTTCACCTTACTCGCCGCCGTCGACGTCACTGACCTCTGAAACGACGGCGACAATGACATCATCGACGACGATGACGATCTCTCAGAACTGGAAACAAACTTCAACGGCCTGCCGGAGGTGGAGCTACGGCAAGCTCCGACGAGGATCTCGTACGCGGTTTCCCGGAGCTCCGATTCCGTCAAGTCCACGTCCAATTCGCCAAACGGGTACGGAAATTCATCGTCGGGGTAGGAGGAGGGTAAAAAGGGAATTTTTGGTTTTTCGTGTAAGTTGTTCGTTGTGCTTTTCTCATGGTACTTAGTTGTTGATAGTCTCTGTGCCGTTGCATCTCTGTGAGCATACGACACCATATCCATGAAGAATCAATACAACAGATATCAAAGGTGAAATCTCTGAGACTCCTAGAATTGATCGTTTTTTTTAACAAGCTGAGGTAAGTCTGAATAAAAATAGATAAAAAGATAGGATTTTCAAATCTCTTTTTCTTCTTTTTGTGTTGCTTTTTTGGATGAATTCTATTCTTGCTTGACTTGAAAGGAAGAGGTATATAGGGTTATTTGCTTAGCTTTCTAAATCAAAAGACATGCATGAAATTGAGGGGATAAAGGCAAAGAGAGAAGAGGGAGAGAGAGTAAAGAAAAAGTTGGGTTTTGATGTAAGGAAGGAAGCTTGAGCTTTTCTGGAAGGAGAAATTGTCCACGGCCTACTATTTGGTAAATGTGCAGATGCAAGCGCGTTTGGTCAAAGATTGGTTTAGCCTTTTGAATAAGCATTTGGCGAAGGTTCCACGCAGGTTCTTTTTGCTTGAATATGGCTTGTGGTACCGCAAGTTATTTTGTGATTAGTTATTTTGATATTATTTTTTATTTATTATTTGATATATTATATTAAAAATAATAATTATATAATTTTTATAAAAAAAGTATAATTTATTCCGGCATTAATTACTCACCTCCTATAAAGTATAACTTATCCCGACACTAATTTTAATCCCAAATAATTTATGTCAAATTTGTTAACTAAATAAAATATTAAAATGATATTAAATTTTTAATACTAATACTATATCTGCCTAAACCTCATACCAAACGATCCGTATAGATTGGATGTGTGCCCGTGTATACGTGTTAAAAATGACAAGAAAATAGGACAATATGTTACTTTCGTATACAAGGTACTACTATTGATGAGAATACAGATTCAAAATTTAAATTAGGACTTGTCATCATAATTTCTGAAATCTTGACTATTTGCAATTAATGTAGCATCCACCTAGAACGGATCATTTCAAGCTAAATATGTTGTCTCCTTAGGCAACTTGCAAACACACAGGTGGGATCTCCTCCAGTAGTTTTGTGCAGTATTTGCTCAATGGCTTCTTAGATGCATAACATGCGTAGTGGGCAAAATAGTAAAAAAAAAACAGTTAATCACTTTGTATAGGATAAAGTCAATTAAAATAGTATCAACCTCATAAGAAGTCAATATGAATCTTCCGCCAGATTGTATATGCACTTGAGGTGCAAGTATTGTAGTAGAGCTTTAAGGTGTAGATGTGAATTTCACCTATGTGGAAGGTAAGGTATGAAAGAGATGGAAGATACAGTGCACGATTTAAAGGTAAGTAAGGTACAGGTGAAGAAGGTATGAGATGCACAAGTACAAAAGGTTACGAATAGTCTAGATATCAGATAGAGGGATGGAAGCATCGTAATTCTGTATAAAGAAATGATAATGGTGTCGTCAGTGGCATATCTTCGAGCCTATGGCTTCCAAGTACAGAGAGATCTAGTTAAGAGAGTAAAGAAGAGTTAGAGACGATATGATGTCTCGCTTGAGGTTCCAGAATAACATACAGAAATCTATGATGCTAGCAAGTTAAAGGAAGATTGCGAGTAGTATAAATAGATATGTGTAGGTCACAAGCTAAAGTATAGTAAAACGACAAGATTTTAGGTAGATAGGAGTAAGGATAAGAAAATGTGAGTCAGAAGGTGACGAGAATAGGTAAGTTACAACAAGAGAGCTGATGGTTTCCGTAAGTTATAAAAAGCTCAGTATAGCCTAAATGAACTCAGAGGATTTTAAGACTATGAGCATTTAGAAGAGATGGAATGCTGCCCTAGTGGTAGAATAATGGTGTAATTACGATAGATAAGAGGATGACGTTTAGGCATTTGATTGGGTAATGATTTAAAGAACCGGGATTTCATGAATTGTACAGGATTAAAGTACCCTCGTAAGATGAATCACGTCGGGATGCTATGAAATACGGTTATTCAAATATAGTATTTTCCCTAAGTGGGTCAGGCAAATAACTCCAGATGTTTTCCGATGAGACGTGAGCCCTAGTGACAATATATTACATAAAAGGTTTCAAGTTATCAGTGGTAGATTATAGATCAACATTAAGGTGAATCAACAATAGATGGATGAATGTTCCAAAGTATGAGATATGATTAGGCTATCATTCTTAAGATGAATAGTAATGAGAAGGCATTAGGGACTTAAATTTATACATATAGGATAAGCAACGAGAGAGTAACCTAGAGTTAGGTAGCAGACCTTGGTAATGATAAATCAAAGTAAGTGGTGTGGTATAGTATAAGCTACCTAGATATAGTAAAGCCATAAGCATAGCTAACCGAGGCTATGAAACAAGATATAGCAATAGTCGTAAGTTCGACAAGTACCGAGCGAAGAGCTTCAGTACACCTATAGATGCCTAGAGGGACAGTTTTTCATAGTTCTGTATATGTTCACAAAGGGAGGCCTAGAGATCGGCTAAAAGCTGGAGGATAAAGGAAAGAAGAGTCACATAGACGCACATATAAGGACAGAGTCGTACAAGCTGAATGATATAAGGTAGCAACAGTTATGAGATTGGAAGAATTTCGACCACAACTCGTGGTGTGAGAAAGAGACCTAAAGGGGGAATGCTCTAGCCTTTTTATTTATTCATAGAGCAGTTGCCTAGATGGAAAGGCAACAGAAGAGTATTTGTAAGAGCTATAGGTTATGATACTGATAAGCGCATCAGTCAACATTCGAGGACGAATGTTCCAAAGAGGGTAATGATGTTATACCCCATGTTTTCGTACGTAAGAATACGTCGTAAGTCATTTGATATAAGCTCATAAATGAAATCATCTTTGAAAAGTTTACAAAGTTAACTAATCATGTTAACGTGGACGTTACAAATATTTAAGATCATGAATACCAAGTACCAAGAGGGTTTGAAGTCTTAGAAGCTAAACAAACTGAAGAAAATAAGTTTCATCGAAAGTCGACAAGTTGGGAAGGTTATAACATGTACTTTTGGTGTGAGACTAGGGTGATTAACATTATAAGGAGATTATGTTATGAGTTATTATAGTTGTATGATAGGTGTGTGTTATGTTTTGAAGTAAAGCGAGTTGTGGAATAAAAGTTGGAAAAGGTCATCATAAGCTACATTCATAAATGTGTTCAAACTTAGGTCAAATGTAGCTATCAACTCGACTTATTAATTTATCTGGGTTATTAACCTGCAAGGACAAGAATACTCATAGAAATTTGATAACTTCTACTCGCCTATTCAATTCATTCTAAACCATATATTCCTTTGAGATTAGAGATTGAGATTTTCTCCCAATATATTTTGAAATAGGGGATAATCTACCTACCAAATTCAAGAATACGAGTCTATTTTCTAATGCAACATTGGAATATATAGATATTTGATGTGTTGCGAGACTGCGTAAGAATCTCTCATGGGACCCACAAAGTCGGTGTAAAATTCCAGCTTGTATTTAAGTCGATTCTAAATCGTTTTCACTCATTATTTTCATCCAAAACAGTTTCTAAACCCTCCCAAATGCTCTCCAAGGGTTCCTCCATGATTCTAGGGTGAAAAACTAAGTTAAAAACATGAATCCAACGCTAGAAACCCCGTGGTCCTTGCTAGATCGTAGTTCTTCATCTTGTGGCTATTCTGGAGGGTTCTTCAAAGTGAAGTAACCTGAGATTTTGTGTTATTCTTGTTGATTATGGTAACAATCAGTTCCTCCTTCATATATGTTAGATTTTCAAGGAAAACTACAAGTGTTTACACACCAACTTGAACACCAAAAGTTGATTCAAGAAGAGAATACAACACCTATACTGCTGTGGTGTCATTGAGGATAATTGTGGGTTGTGTTTGGCTGAAACTTCAAGTTGTTGCCACTGTCTAAGGTGGGTATAACAGCCTACTAATTGTGCTTAAGCTTGCTTGTATATTGGTTAAGTTGTTAGGATGATAAACTACAAGATAATACTTGGATTAGCTTGAGATATTGTTCTCGATGGATTGATTTGAAAGTTGCTCTTATGAACTTTAAGTGGCTGGAAATTATGGAAAATAAGTTGGCTATGATATTGTTAGTATGATTATGTTGGAAAATAAGTTGGCTATATATATATATATATAGTATTACAGTATTTTCACCACCATCGAGCTATAATCGATGGGCCCCCTATTGAACAACCTCAGATCAGATGGTAAGCTATATACCGAGTCTACTGTGGGAGAACACCTATGAGCGAGCCCAGAATGGTTGAGATACAGAGCCTAGTATGGTCGAGCGCCTATAATCGAGCCTACTACGACAGAGCAGTTATACAAATCGAGCCTTATAGGGACGGAAAGCTATTTTAATTACTATATTGAGAGAGTCAAGTCAGTATCAACAAGTAAGCATATTTTCAGTTTATCTTTGACTCCTAGTTACTTTCAGTTAATTATATTATCAGTTCATTTTTGCTTTCATTTATTTTATTGTCTTACATACTCGGTACATTATTTCGTACTGACGTCCCTTTTGCCGGGGACGCTGCATTTTCATGCATGTAGGTCCTGATAGACAGTTAGACAGACCCTCCCAGCAGACAGAGTCAAACATCAGCTTGGTTGGTAATCTCCATTTCCTTGGAGTTACCAGGTCAAGACCTTGGAGTCTATTTTATATATACAGGTTTGATGGGTAGGTCAAGGCCCTGTTCCGACCATGATATAGTTCAGTTATCTCTAGAGGCTTGTAGATGAGTCCTGTATATCTTGTATATTAGTATTATGGCCTTGCCAGCCATGTGTACATGTTAGTTTGGTATTGCTGGTTGTAGACATTCATGGTGGCCTCGTCGGCCTTGATTTGTAAGGTAGGCCTTGTCGGCCTAAGTTGAGGGTTACCCATCTAGAGTTCACAGTTAGAGTGGTAAGCTCGGGCCAAATACGAAACCGGGTGTTGGGCACACCTCCCTAGGTTTGGGGCGTGACAAACTTTGTATCAGAGCAGTTCTGTCCTAGAGAGTCTACAAGTTGTGTCTAATAGAGCCTTGTTTATATCGTGCTATAAAGCTATATCTCCATTTAGGAGTCTGTTACCCATCTTTCAAATCCATATCGTGCTATAAAGCTAAGTCATAAGAGTTCGATCTAAGACTTAAGTTTGCTAATCATAGAGATGCTTGCAATTAGAAAAATTATAGCTAGCCAGAGGGTTAATACAGCTGCATGTAAGGGCATTAGTAGAGAGAGAATTTTTTACGACGTGGCCCTATTTGAGGTCCTATTAGATAGTACATACCAGATGGTGCACTCTAGAATAATACATCAGATGTGAATACCTAGAACGTTCAAAAATATCAGAAGACATGTAGCGGCATCTTAGAAGGGATAAATATTTACTTTAGTATGACTCCCGTCCCTAGTAAAAAGAGATTAGTAGGCAACTCGAAGAGTCGGTAAGATGGAGCGAGGGGAGATAAAAGTGAAAGAATGTTTTGTTGAAGTTTTTAGAATAAGGTAATAACCAGATATACTAGCAGGAGAATAAGAAGAGAGTAAATGAAGCATTACGAGTAAGATGTGATAAAAGGGTGGTAACGGTAAATCATATTATGACAAGATGACATAGTCTATAGTCAAGTAAAGGAAAAGACAAGAGGTGGCATTCCTTGAGACTATAAAAGAGTATAAGCCATAATGTCATATCATCATTTCGAGAAAATGAGTTGGCGACTTCAACGTAATTATCAGAAGGTTAAGTTAGACCCCCCGGAGTGATAGAAATCAACATAGGCTAGTAAACAAGAAAAAAAATCCAACATGATTTAGGTACCGAAGGATTCTATAATATTCGGCATCATAAGAATTTCAAAAATCTTGTTCTGAAAATGATAGAATGGACAACGGAAGAATAACATTTAAAGGTCATTCAGGAAGACGCTTCCCTAAAGCAAGCAATGTAAGCATTGTTATGCTTAAGGGACTAAGTGTGCCAGTTACACTAGGTGTCACCCTCGCGCGTAAGTTAGTTATCCCTGGTATAAAAGGTTACCGCAAAGCGAGTAAGAGTTTGTGAAGATGTGAAAAGATGCCAAAGATGAAGAGGTAACTATGAACTAGTAAAGGAAGAACGCGGTAAAAAGGAAAAAGGGGTGAGATTGCATTTATTCAGATCCTAGAGATATATTATGACCCCAAAATATTATACAAGCACGATGGCAGGGAGATAAAGTAAGGGTTCCCTCCCAGAATGTTATAGATAAATAAGTGTGAATGAGCACTTGATACATTAGGAGCCAGTGGCAGAGGTAAGTTAAGACAAAGGAAACAACCCAAGAGAGATTACGTGGAATATAAATATGAGAATGTACCAACGAGTGGTTAGTAGTTTATTCAGGAAGAGCATAGTTATGCCTAGACAAGAGAATACAGATAAATCAGCAGATCGTGCAAGATAAACCTAGCGAACCCCAAGATAGGTAATTCCGTCTCGCAAATACGACATTGTAATCCTTGAGAAATATTCAAATATGAGTTGAGGTAGTTATAGTTTTTGTAAAAGTGTTATGGAAATAAAAAAGATTGCCATGGGGGAGACAAAAAAAATTGAGTTTAGAAGTAACCTTATGAGAACAAGGGTATGATGGCATGTAACTAAGGATATTTATAGGTGAGTAATAAAATCAAAAATTCCGCCGGGCATATGATGTGATAAGCTCATAGCTTTACAAGAGTTATAGAGTCTTTCCCAAGAGCTACAACAAAAGACTAGTTGAGGAAATAAGGAAGAAGGCTTCAACCTAAGCATAGTGACCTAAATATATAATGGTCTTGTAAAAACAGTCTCACTACAACAACGTATGCACTCTATGGAAAGTGGTACCTATCGTGACTAAGGAATTGGAAGTAAAATGCAAAGTAATATTCGAGATCATATGAGTTGCACAAAACTCTAATATATGTGGGCACTAAGATAAGCCAAGTAATCATGCAACAAGTGGCAGAACGACTAAGAAAAGTAATTGCTTACTTTTAACGAAAACTGAGAAGGCACGAAAGGAATTATTCGATCGATGACCCAGAGTTAGTTACATTATGAACGCACATAAGATTTCGGAGTGTTATCCATGCAAAATATATGTTGAAAATTATACATCTATAGGAGACTCCAATATAAGTTAAAAGAAAGAATTGAGTCCCCGTCACATATAAAAGCTTGAATTTCTAGAAGGTTAAATCATGGATGTTCCATAGCGTCCATGAGAGGCTAAAGTAATAACTAATACCTTGAGCCGTAGATCAGAAGATAGCGTAAGCCTACTTAAAGTCTGAGATAGAAGAGGAAAATAAAGAGTTACTCAACTAAGTGAATCAGGAGTCAGATTATTAGACCCCGATGAGTATAGAAATCGTGATTAAGAACATTGCAGAATCACTTTTAGTATCAAAGGTACAAGAGAAATAGTACAATAAACATGGTCCATAACGGCTCTATGATAAATCCAATTACAAGAGTACCAGCCTCATAAGAAGTCAGTATGAAACTTTCGCCGGATTGTGTATGCACCTGAGGTGCAAGTATTATAGTAGAGCTTTAAGGTGTAGATGTGAATTCCACCTATGTAGAAGGGAGGGCATGAAAGAGATAGAAAATAAGATGCAAGGTTTAATGTTAAGTAAGGTACATGTGAATAAGGTACTAGATGCCCAAGTACATAATATTATGAATAGTCCAGATATCAAATAAAGGGCTGGAAGCGCCATAATTCTATATCAAGAAATGATAGTGGTGTCGTCAGTGACATATCTTCTAGCCTATGGTTTCCAGGTACAAAGAGTTCTAGTTAAGAGATTAAATAAAAATTAGAGATGATATGATGTCTCGCTTGAGTTTCCAGAATAACATAAGGAAATCTATGGTGTTAGCAAGTTAAAGGAAGGTTGCGAGTAGTATAAATAGATATGTGTAGGTCGCAAGCTAAAGTATGGTAGAATGATAAGATTTTAGGTAGATAGGAGTAAGGATAAGAAAAGGTGAGTGAGAAGGTGACGAGAATAGGTAAGTTCACGGGATTAAACCCATCACAACTAGAGAGATGATGGTTTCCGTAAGTTATAAAAAACTCAGTATAGCCTAAATGACCTCAGAGGAGTTTAAGACTACGAGCGTTAGAAGATATTGAATGATGCCCTAGTGGGTGAATAAGGGTGTAATTGCGATATATAAAAGGATGACGTTTAGGCCTTTGATTGGGTAATGATTCAAAGAAAAAGGATTTCATGAATTGTACAGGATTTAAGTACACCCATAAGGTGAATCACGTTGGGATGCTATGAAATATGGTTATTGAAGTATAGTATTGTCCCTAAGTGGATCAAGCAAATAACTCCCAATGTTCCCCGATGAGACGTAAGCCCTAGTGACAATATATTATAAGAGGTTTCAAGTTATCAGTGGTAGATTATAGATCAACATTAAGGTGAATCAACAATAGATGGATGAATATTCCAAAGTATGAGATCAGATTAGGTTGTCATTCTTAAGATTTTTAGTAATGAAGAAGCATTCATGGACTTAAATTTATACATATAGGATATGCAGTGAGAGAGAGTAACTTGGAGTTGGGTAGCAGAGCTTAGTAATAAATCAAAGTAAGTGTTGTGGTATAGTATGAGCTACCTAGATATAGTAAAGCCATAAGCATAAGTAATCGAGGCTATGAAACAAGATATTGCAATAGTCGTAAGTTCGACAAGTACCGAGCGAAGAACTTCAATACACTTATAGATGCCTAGAGTGAAAAGTTTTCATAGTTCTGTATATGTTCACAAAGCGAGGCCTAGAGATTGGATAAAAGCTGGAGGACAAAGGAAAGAAGAGTCACATAGGTGCACATATAAGGACAAAGTCGAGCATGCTGTATGGCATAAAGTAGCAACAATTACGATATTGGAAGAATTCTGACCACAAGTCGTGGTATGAGAAAGAGGCCTAAAGGGGGGAATGCCCTAGCCTTTGAATTTATTCACATAACAGTTGCCTAGATAGAAAGGCAACAGTAAAGTATTTGCAAGAGCTATAGGTTATGAGACTTATAAGCGCATCGGTCAACATTCAAGGACAAATGTTCCAAAAGGGGGAATGATGTTACACCCCATGTTTTCGTATATAAGAATATGTCGTAAGTCAATTGATATAAGCTTAGAAATGAAATCATCTTTGAAAAGTTTACAAAGTTAATTAATTGTGTTAACGTGGAGGTTACAAATATCTAAGATCATGAATACCAAGTACCGAGAGGGTTTGAAGGCTTAAAAGCTAAACGAACTGAAGAAAATAAATTTCGTCGAAATTCAACAAGTTGAGAATGTTATAACATGTACTTTTGGGGTGAGACTAGGATCCTTAACATTATAAGGAGATTTTATTATGAGTTATTTTTGTCGTATGATAGTCGTGTGTTATGTTTTGAAGTCATGCGAGATGTGAAACAAAAGTTGGAAAAGGTCATCACAAGTTACATTTATAAAAGTGTTGAAACTTAGGTCAAATATAGCTATCAACTCGACTTATTAATTTATCTGGGTTATTAACATGCAAGGACAAGAATACTCGTAGAAATTCGACAACTTCTACTCGCCTATTCAATTCATTATAAACCCTATATTCCTATAAGATTAGAGATTGATGTTTTCTCCCAATATACTTAGCATTAGGGGATGATCTACCTATCAAATTGAAGATACACGAGTCTAGTTTCTAACGCATTTAACTATTCATCGATACGACAACTTAGTAGAGAGATATTTGTATTTTTGCGACACTGCACAAGCATCTCCCATGGGACCCACAAAGTCAGTGTAAAACTCCAGCTTGTAAAAGTCTATTCTAAATTGTTTTAACTCATTTTTCTTGTCCAAAACAGTCCCTAAACCCTTCTAAATGATCTCCAAGGGTTACTCCATGATTCTAGGGTGAAAAGTTAGATAAAAACATGAATCCAACGCTAGAAACCTCATGGTACTTGCTAAATCGTAGTTCTTCATCTTGTGGCTGTTTTGGAGGGTACTTCAAAGTGAAGTAACCTCAGGTTTCATGTTGTTCTTGTTGATTAAGGTAATAATATATATATATATATATATATATATAGACACACACACACACACACACACTTTTCGTGTTTACATACCAACTTGAACACCAAAAGTTGATTCAAGAAGGATTACAACACTTATAGTGTTGTGGTGTCATTGAGGACAATTGTGGGTTGTGTTTGGCTGAAATTTCAAGTTTTTTCTACTTTCTAAGGTGAGTATAACAACCTACTAATTGTGCTTAATCTTTCTTGTATGTTGGTTAAGTTGTTAGTGATGTTTTAGACGTCAATACCTCACAAGAAGATAAGTTACTTTGTGTGGTACCCAATTTTCGAGTGCTATCTCACTAGAAGAACCTGGTTCTTCTTGATGCACTTAATTCTAATGTTGCAGAATATTAAAAATAATAAAGTAAAAACATAAGGATTTTTACGTGGCAAACACCTAGCTCAAAAGGTGAAAAAATCACGACCTACTCCTCAGTAGGATTTGCTCAAACTCTTCACTAAATACTCTGAGCCAAACGGACTTACAAAATAAACTCTTTTGTAATCCTAGGACTAACTCTAATCCTTTTGTAGTAATTAGCCCCTAGCTAATTTCTGCACACCTCAAGTTAACTCTAACTTGAACAATGCGTACCTATTACAATTGCTTCTATGAAAGTTGAAAGATACAATATGAAAACTCCTAATACAATCAACTAGACTCAATAATCAATTAGATGGAACTGGTTCTTCTAGTTGATCTGTAGCCTTTTAATTGCACAATGGTTGCTAGCAAATTTACTCTGGAACTTTGCTTTCAGACTATTGATTCACTTCACATTTTGTGCATGTTGAATTCCAGCAGAAACACATAAAGTATTTATAGAGTCAGTTGAGCTTGTCGTCCAATTCTAGTCCAACTCTACCTGGGTGAACATAATTCGTACCAAACTCAACTTCCTTTATTTTGTTACTTTCCTTGCTGAATTCGACTTCAATCAGCTCATCACTTTGCAACCTTTTCGCATTAGGAGACAATCTCTTGGTTCATTGATATTTCACATTCACAAATATCTCCTATGCCTATATGGTTCATGTGCCAGATATTCAGTTCAAGATGTGTGCTCTGATGGACCTGGTTCAACTGGTCAGCCATTTGTCAATCTTCAAAACTATGCAGTGACATGGGTCAACAAATTCNCATTGATATTTCTCATTCACAGATATCTCCTGTGCATATACGGTTCATGTGCCAGATATTCAGTTCAAGATGTGTGCTCTGATGGACCTGGTTCAACTGGTCAGCCATTTGTCAATCTTCAAAACTATGCAGTGACATGGGTCAACAAATTCCCCATTTTTGATGATGACAAACTCCGTGCGTAATCGTGTATACACTTCAACCACTTTGTATGGTTTTAAGAATTAATCATAGAGAATCCAGGTTCATTAGGTTATAAATATCACTTTGAATTTTTTTTTTTGAAAAAGTGAAAAAGTTCAGCACATATCTTCCTCCTTTTGGCATCATCGAAAAGTTTGCAAAATGAAACACTTACCAGATTTATTAATTATTACTCATGGTCATTGAGGCAACTGTAGGTGTAAAGCATGATTAATCAACACAAGAAGCCAATAAATGTTAGCTAACTAAGAAATTGAGACAAGTCAATAACTAGAAGCAAAATTCATTGATTAGTAACGATTATCAACACCATACAGAAAAACAAAAACAAACCAACCATGAGCAAAAAATAGAGTAAAAATAACTGAAACTGAATAACTGGTCTAAAGAGGGGTTTTGGAAGCTCTGGAAAGCCTAAGGATGGGAAAGTGCAGAGGAGGTTGTGGTCTTTGATTATAGGAGAGAAAGCATCTGATGAAGAACACCCTCATTCTTTTCTTTCTCCTTTGCTAATTCACCCCTAAGAGCATCCCGCTCAGCTTCAATCTCAATCACACGAGACTTCAAACGAAGGATCTCCACATCCTTAATCTCGTTTTCCTACACCAGATTTCTAACTTTGCTGTTGACTGGTTTCTTCCTAGATGAACCAGGTTCATCCACACGAACATTGACATTGTAGTCACATGTCAGCAAAGTTTCCTTCCCAAAATAGTCTTTGACAGTAGCCATCTCAGCCTTGTTTACTAGAACCCCAAAATGTGCAAGCACTGTTGTCAGAATGAAGCCATATGGATTGCGTGTGCTTTGGTTCCATTCACAACTCTGTCAAAGAGTTGGATGATGAAAGCCAGCCAATTTATTTGCTTTCCCCTGTACTAGAATTCCATCAAGGTAAGATCCATATAATTTGCCATGTGCCTTCTTTCTTGTCTAGGCAGTAGGAACTTGATGACGAACTCAAAGAGTAGCTTGTGCTCTGGCTTCATTTCACTCTTGTAAACCGTCCTAGGTTCAATCTCCTTCTCACTATCATTGAAGAACCTGGTGATGTTGATTGTTGAGGCCATCCCATCTAGACAAGTCCATCTCTGCCTTGTGTAGTCCTCATAGCCGNGATTGCTGAGGCCATCCCATCTAGACAAGGCCATCTCTGCCTTGTGTAGTCCTCATAGCCCTCAGCTGGTATGTTCAGAATAACACCCAGTTCTTTAACATCAAAGGAAACTTCAATTCCTTTGACTATGGAGGTGACCCTGCCTTCCTTGACAATGGAATTCCCCATGAACTCTACCTACTCAGCTCTTGCCAGCCTGCCTTCCATGCGAAGGACCAGGTCCTTCCAGCCCTGCACCTCCAGAGTTTCCATCAGATATTGCATTCCAGGCTCCTCTAAATCCTTCACCAGCTTACCATTCAGTATTGTTCTTTTTCCAAACATGGTAACTCTGTCAGTCACCTCTCCTATTTCCATCTCCTCCTCTCCACTCCAGTCTGCATCATCATCCTCAACAATTTTCACTTTCTTTGGCTTGGCCTTGGTCCTCTTAACAGATCTTGTTAGTGTGACGGACATTCTAGCTGACTTCTTTGAAGAAGCCTTATCCTTTATGGGTTTTGGTGTCTCAGCCACACCTGGAGCAGGTTGCTCCTTCAGTTGGACCAGGTCTAACGTAGTCTCTTCAGTCTCAATAGTCTCAACAGGCTCTCCAACTTTTGCTTTTCCTTTTGCTGACCTCTTCTTCTTGCTCTCTTTCAGAGCCTTTTCTAATTTCTCTTCTTCATCTCTCACAGTGCTACGAGTAGCTCTTACTTTTGGAGCAGGAACATTAGCAACTTCAGAAATTTTTCTTTTCTTTGAAGGAACTGGGTGAGTTGCCTTCTTGGGCTTCTGACTCCTTCTTTTCTTGTGGTTATAGGACTCCCCCAGTTTCTTCATCCTTTCAGCCAATGTTTCTTCCCCAGATGAACCAGGTTCATCTGTTCCTTTCTTCAGACTTGCAAGACCTGCTGCAGCTTCCTCAACTATGCTTCCCCCTAAATCAGTGACGTTTTCTCCAACAGTTTCGGGAATGGGACCATAGATAACCAGCGTGGTACCATCCTCCCCAAATCCCCTCACAACTACTTTTCCTTCTCTCTCAAGAATTATTTCTTTTCTACCACCCCTCTATCTTCCTAGTACTTCAACATCAACAACAGACCCAACCAACATGAATCTTTTATCAGCATCGATACCAGAAGTAAATTCAGAATCGATTTCAAGATTACCTTTTTCAGAACTGGTTGAACCAGGTGCGTCTTCCTCATTAGCTGATTTAAAGGATTCACTGGACGAATCTGACTTAGTACCTTTGTCTTCTTTAATATGATCCTCCAAGAATTTTTCCCTAGCACCAAAAGCAACAGATTTCCGGGCAAGAACTTTGACACGACGATTTTCTTGGGGACAGGAGTAGGGTTTGGAGTGGGTTCAGGAATGGGTGTATTTTCAGGGGTGGATGTAATTTCTGGTGATTCAGAACTGTAAACGAATGGAGAATTGGAGACAGATTCAGAATGTTCTCCATCGTAATCACGATTAGGTGATCAATTAGAAGAAGAAGCTGGTGGTGGTGAAGACATTTTTATGTATTGTTAAGAAGAAAGGACGAGTTGTAAGTTTTAGGTTGTGTAGTATGAGTTGAACTTGGTTTGAAGGTAGGTTTATGAAGAAAGGATTAATGATTGCCTTTTATAAGATATGGCTATTAATTTTACAACGGGTAAAAAATTTATTCAAGTGGAAGTCTAATAGTTGTAGGAGTGTCGGTTGAGAGTTCCATACTTCTAGGCATGAGTACTGATGTGACTTCTTGGAACGGTTTCATTTAGGGATTAGTACAAAGACTTTAGAATGAACCAAATATAGATAGAATCTTGCTCATGTGTGACTGTAATTGAATTAATATATGGAGAAGAGTACGTACCTTGTCAGTCTAATGAATCAGCATAGATGAACCAGGTTGATCCTGTTAGAAATCTTTAAATTGCCTCAATTTACAAAGATAGATAAACATTATTAGTATCCAGGGAATCATATTAATACATGGCACAAGAGTATGGCAATAAACACATGATGCTGAGCAATTATTAATCTGATTAAGTACCTAAGTAAAATTTTCTAGCCGAAACAAAAAAAATCATTTATATATATATATATATATATATTTTTTTTTTATTTCCAATCAGGTGATCTTAATCATCCCTAACTCCAGCCTGTTTCTCTCAAAATGCTCCCTACCAAGTGCTTTAGTGAATATATCAGCAATTTGATGATCAGTAGCACAAAATTCGATTGAGATCATTCCTTTTTCATAGTTATCCCTTAGGAAATGGTGCCTAACATCTATGTGCTTAGTCCTTTTGTGATGAACCGGGTTCTTCGTCATACTAATAGCACTAGTGTTATCACAAAAAATAGGAATGCATCCCACATCAATACCGAAGTCCATGAGTTGTTGTTTGATCCATAACAACTGGGCACAACATGAGGCTGCACCCACATATTCAGCCTCGGCAGTAGACAAGGCTACTGAATTTTGTTTCTTGGTAGCCCAAAACACAAGGCATGAACCCAAAAAGTGAGCCATACCTGAAGTACTTTTCCTGTCAACCAGGAATCCTGCATAATCAGCATCAGCATATCCTACAAGGTCGAAATTACTACCTTTAGGATACCAAAGGCACAAATCAGTGGTGCCTTTCAAATATCTCAAAATTCTCTTCACTGCAGTGAGGTGGGACTCCTTTGGATTTGCCTGAAACCTAGCACACAGTCCCACGCTGAACACAATATCAGGTCTGCTGGCAGTGAGATATAATATAGACCCAATCATCCCTAGGTTCATCCACATCTAATTTTGTAGCTGTAACTATGGGAGTT